>JAPYYD010007474.1:0-10246 GCA_028551405.1 Uromys caudimaculatus
ATAATTACAAAAATGTCCACAATCCAGAGACCTGTTAAATTCATAGTGATAGACCCATGCATTGGGGTGTTAGAAGTAATGTTGGGAAGATTAAGTTAGATCCGTATCAACTGGTCAAAGACAGAGCTCTCAGGAGTGTTATGTATTGGGAAAGAGAGTTAAGTGCAAACTAGTGTGTATAGTTCCCTGTATGTGCCCATGTACACATATAAGTGTGTAAATGTAGAGAAGGATGAAAGAAAGTAGACAGAAAATGAATATAAACACAACAATGTATGTGCATTTATTTCATCTTGAAAGCCCTGACTGTAGCATTTTTCATTAAAAATCTGGCACAAAATCATTTTGGGAAGAGCCAGATATTTGACTACTTGTAATCCTCAATAACCCCACACAGTATAAGCAAATATTTTGCTACATAAATTTTAATATGCTTGATGAATATTGAACATGTATAACTTGTCATTGTTGTCCTGAACCTCAGTAGGAGAGTGACATATTAAATGTCACAGGCACTGTACCATTATGTTAAAATCTTGAAAATGTTGAGTTGTAATATGTACTTCTATAACATATGTGTGTGCGTGTGTGCATCTGTTTTATGATGCTTCTAGGGTAGGATCTTGAGTTTCTGAAAGGTCTTTAGTGTTATTTTTTCCCTCCCTATGTTATCCCACTTACCAAGCCTTCCCATCCCTCATCTTATTTAATTGTTGCAAGTTCCTTTTTCAGTTAGTTTCTTTTATATATATTTACATTTTTCATACAGTATATTTTTATTATGTTTCCTCTCCAACTCTTCCCATGGTCTCCACACTTCTCTACCTAACCACCAACTTGTTTATATTCTCTCTTGCTTGCTCATATCTCTCTCTCTCTCTCTCTCTCTCTCTCTCTCTCTCTCTCTCTCCTGCTCTATTTTTCTCTCTCACACATATATACACACAGAGAGAGACAGAGACAGAGAGCACAAGAGAGAAACTACAAAACTGAAAGTCAAAACAAACAAGCAAATAAACTGAAACAAGCCAAGTGCCAAAACCAAAGAATAAGAAAAAATCATGTCATTCATTTTGTGTTGGCCAGTTACTCCTGGGCATGGAGCCTGCCTTGAGTGTGGTTGATGTATGTGGTGACACTCCACTGGAGAATACCATATCAATTGCAAATAGCTTCTCAGTTAGGGGTGGGATCCTGTGTTCACTGCCGGTTTTCAGTGCCAGGACCCCATCTGGCTTGAGCCTGTGCAGGTTTTCTGTATACTGCCACAGTATCTATTTATGTATGTACATATGTGTCTGCCTCTTTGTATTCCACAAGCATGCAGATGCCTGTGGAGACTAAAAGAGAGCAGCAGATTCCCTGGAACTCGAGATATAAGTGGTTATGAACCATTCAACATGGGTTCTCAGAATCGAACTTGGCTCCTCTTTGAGAACCGCAAGTGCTCTTAATTTCTGAGACATCTCTCTAGCTCCGTTCCATACATTCTGAAATTCTTTAATTTGTGTGTATGCGTGATATTTATTTCTTAACACATTTTAAGTTATGTGTTTGTATGTATATCTGTGTTTGGATATGTTGCACATGAGTTCAGGTGCCTATAGAGACCAAAGGTCTTGTGTGGGTTCTTCTTTTTCCCACCCTTTATCACCCCCAATTTCACCCCTATCAGTAGATAGGAGAGAAAGAAAGAGGGGAGGGGGATAAGGGGTGTCTGAATTTAATTTCTTTCTTCTTGTTTCTTCTTTAAGCACAACTATTGCCAAACCACAACAACTGACCCTTAGGGGGCCTAGTATTTATATACTCTCTGAAAAACTCCAAGAATTCCAAATGTCACGCAATCACAAAAACTATATGCAGCTGGCAAAAACATGCCTCTGCTAGAGCACAAGGCAAATCATAGTCAGCTGCTTCAAATCAGACTCATAGCCCCACACCTAGGATTAAAACAAAAACATATAATATTTCTGTGTTTTTTAAAGCAAACAAAATTCCAGAATACTCACTGCAGTGTAGGATTGTCCTAATTTACAGGTGATTGTGAGCTGCTGAATGTGGGTGCTGGGAACTGAACTTGTGTTTTTTTTTTTCAATTCATGCTCTTAACTAATCTATCTAACCCACAATGTATTAGTTTTTCATAAAATAAATTCAACAGTTAGAAGGAATTATGATCCATATTTCTTTACTTCTTTTTAATGTTTCCATATTCAAGATCAATACAAAATTAAAAATTTAAAAGAAAGTGCATTTAGAATAATAAATCGAAAGCAGCTATGATGGGAAAGCAGTCTACGATAAGGCTTAGAAAGTGCACATCTCATGAGCCACAAATGTTCAGAAATATGGGCCATGCCTGTGGGTTGAGAAATGTTCAGAGAAGTGTCCTCATGGCCATGAGGAGAACAGACCTAGGCTTTACAGGTTGGATTTAGTTGATAACTATGACGAAGTTCACATGGGGAAGGAGTCCACATAAAAGCAAGAAAATGAGGAATGTTACATCCCCAAAGTTCAAAGCACAGAGAGTAAAAGATGGTTCAATTTCCCATTTACACGTTGATACCAAATGTTCTCTCATGTAACACAGCTACCACCAAGCTATAAACTATGTTGTCTGTCTTCCATCATTGACATCCTACTTACAGATAGTCCCAGACCTTACTGATTTTTGGCTTTATGGCAGTATATATATATATATATATATATATATATATATATATATATGATGGATAGATATAGAGATACAAAGATATGTGCTAGGCAGTGATAGGGAGCTGAAGCTCCCAGTCAGCCATGTGATCAGGAAGGGAAAACACCCATATTCTACAACATGTTACATTGCTAGGCTGTGATGTTTGATAGACTAAATGTATCAAACCAAATGTCAACTTATTATATCTTCAATTTGCAACTGAGTTTATCAGGATGGAATTTTATGACAAGTCAAATGCACCAGTATAAATTTCTTTTCTTCTGATCCATTTACAAGCTTTTTATTAAACAGCCACATTTTTCTCAATAGTTAACAGGGACATACAGGACATGTTAAATATATGTGCAGAATCATTTGAGGAAGCAAAAAGCCCTTGGAAACCAACTAGTATACTCATGACATATGCTAGAAATGAATATGAGGTCAAATGAGGTGAAGCAAGTCAGCAGGTTGCTAAGTTACATAGCTGGCTGGCAAAGAGTTCCAAATCCAGCCCAGTCTTCTACCTTGTGGGCCAGTTTCCTCTGCCTGGGTTTACTAATAATATATTTCTTTTCTAAACTAGTCCATGATCTTGTAAGATTCCTGTATGCTATTAACATCTAGGAAACAGTAAACAAAATGCAAAAGCATATAAAGTGGGTGCTCACTCAAGGAGTATCACAATAACTTGTGTGCGTCGGTCAGGCTCAAAACTTGGGTACTAGTAAGTTATCATGGTGAGGTGGTTTGAATACGCTTGGCCCATAGGGAGTGGTACTGTTAGGAGGTGTGGCCTTGCTCTAAGAAGTGTTTCACTGTGGGGGCTCAGCTTTGGAGGTCAGCCTATGTTCAGGCTCTACCCACTGTGGAAGTGAGCTTTCCCCCAGCTGCCTGAGGAAGCCAGCCTCTTCTGGCTGCCTTCAAATCAAGATGCAGAACTCTCATCTCCTTCTCCAGCACTTCATCTGCCTGCCTGTGGCTGTGCTTCCTGCTATGTTAATGGGCTAAACCTCTAAAGGTGTAAGCCAGCCACAATTAAATGTTTGCCTTTATAAGAGTTGCCTTTGTCGTGGAGTTTCTTCATAGCAGTGGAAACACATGGCACTATCTGGGTGTGCATTCCAGGCTCAAGAGAGAAGATAGTATCTCACATCCTGCCTGGACTCTCATTTCTGTCAAAATGTGAACTTACAATTGTAAAGATGGAGTGGTAGGGAATTTAGTATGGCTGACAGATACTATCTTAGGGCTTCCACTGCTGTGAAGAGACACCATGGTCACGGCAACTTTTATAGAAGAAAACATTTAACCGAGGCTGATTTACAGTTTCAGAGGGTAATACATTATCATTATGTCAGGAAGCATGGCAGTGTCCAGGCAAACATGATGCTGGAGAAGGAGCTGAGAGTTCTAGATCTGAATCCACAGGCAGCAAGGGGAGACTGTGTCTCTCACTGGGCATAGCTTGAGCATATATGATCTCAAAGCCGATCTACCTACACTACCTTCAACAAGGCCACACCTCCTAATAGTGCCATTCCCTATGGCCACCCGTTCAAATGCAGGAATCTATGGGGGCCAATCCTATTCAAACCACCAAAGATACTATTTTTTCTTCTTGTTTATACTGTCTTCTGTTTTGAAAGAGAATGGAAAGAAGGAAGGGAGGGAGGAAGGGATGTAGGAAGGAGGGAAGAAAGGAAGGAAAAGCAAAGAAAGAGGGGGAAAGGAAAGGATGGAAGAATTGAGGAAGGCTTTGGAAGAGGCTTTTCGTTGTCTTGGTATTGTCATTACAGTGAAAATGCTAATATTAAAGCTTCCTGGCCTAGGATATATTTTCCTCTTTTTCTTCTTCAAAATCTATATTCTAGCTGAAGTTGTTGGTGAATGTCTGCAATCTGAGCACTAAGGAGGCAGAGATAGAAAGGTCACATGGTCAAGGTCAACTTGGGGAACATAGGGAGATTCTTTATCAGACAAATAAGCAAACTCAGCTTTCCTAACTCCTCTATCCTGATTCTGTATGGGGCCACAAGATTCTACCAGTGACTTGATATTGTTTATAGGAAGCATAAATATTGTATTTGAAATGTTCTGCCATGCTAGAGTGAAACCCAGACATCAGCAACATAGTATGAGTTGGAAATAAGATCATGAATAAGGTATGATAAGGTTTTAGGGCACCTTTGCATAACTCTACATAGTTCTAGTATCTGAGGGTTGGGGCATGGATCAGGCCCCCTTTGTCTCTCACCTCTCACAAAGCCTACTGTCCTGACCACTCCTAAACAGTTTTGACATATCTCTGTAGGATGCACTAAAGGAGACATCAAATGATAGCCAGATAGAAAGGGAGTGTGCGATCTTGGAAACTGACAGTATACTATGCAATCATGTAGCTTTTTTAAAAGGGTCATGTAAAAAACATAATAATTGCCACTTCTGATACACAGTCAATCACTGGTGTTATTCCAGCAACAGTCTCAACATAGGAAGGATGATGTGACTGCCTACCTGTGCACATAATGTGGCTTCTGAGGCTCTTATGTCAGTTTATTAACTTTACTCCCCACGCACCAGGCTCAGTGCCATCTTTTGTTCCTGTGCTTTCCTCTACTTGGTATCCCACTTCTCATCCCCAGAGCTACCCTCATTTTAGCACATGATTCAAAACCAAAGCAGTGTTCTACTTCCTCCGTATTCCATTATGGTCCCAACCCATGCTTAAATAACCTTTACACAAAGTTCACGTAAATGTGATATTACATACTGCTGTTACCTATCTGTGCTTTGAGAGGAAAATGACAGCATTTGTTTAGTTGTATCTCAATGAGAATTATAGAATGTAGCATATGATGTTTGGTGCAGTGCCTGAAGCACACTACATAAGTCACATTTATTGTTGTGGCTCTTGTGGGTCATTGAGTAATCTCAGGTTAAACCCGTCACACATTGCTGTGTATAGTAATGACATCAAAAGCAACAAAGTGTCTACATGTGCTTTGGATTTAACCATGAGCCATGTGATTTTTCTGTGTGTTTTACTTACTTCTAGGTTGATGAATTCTTATTCCACTAAAAGTTCACAACCATTGTTATCACTTGCATTTTACAATTAAGAAAACACACTTAAAGAAGTTATGAAACTGGCAACAGGCCATCTATTACCTGGCAGATCAATGTGCATACGGGCCATGCTCTAGTGCCTGAGTTCTTAACCCCTATGCTATACACCTTGCAAATTGGAAGACAACACCTCCTTTGGAGCAAGAAGGGCATTGAAATTAGTGGACGTGATTTAAAGATTTAAGCAGAAAGCACCTGGACTTAGAATACCAATGTTAGAATAGCAATGGAGGTCATGAGAAAATGGTTCAGTTGTCATACAAGCATGAGGATTTGAGTTTGAATCCCTAGCACCCAAGTTAAAAAAAATCCCAGATGCAGTAGCCTGTTTGGGGAAGGAGCAGAGACAAGCAGCTTTCAGGGGTCGCTGGCTGGTGAGTTCAACCAATTAGTGAGCTCCAAGTCTAGGGTTCAGTCTAGTGAGAGACAGTCTCAAAACAGCAAAGTGGAGAGCAATCGAAGGAGACACAAGACAGGCTCTCTGGTTTTCACACACGTGTGTATATACTCACGCACGCAAACACATGTACACGCACATTAACACAGGCATAACATAGACATATATATGCACGCACGCGCGCGCACGCGCGCGCGCACGCACACACACACACACACACACACACACACACACACACACACACACACACGAAGAAAAATGGGTCTTGGAGTGGCTCCTGTTTGTGCTGACTGCCTTGCTGATGACTTAGTGAGGCTTATGACTTCCTTGCTTCTTGCCCCTAAGCACTTTCGTTTGCACTCAGGAAGCTCAGTCTGGGAGTGGGTAGCTGTCACAATGACTCATTTTGAGGAAGGAGGACTAGAGATAAGGAAAAGGAGTATTCCAAGTCTGAAGTGCCCAAAGAGTTCCAGCAGGTAGGGGCAAGAAAGGTGAAAGAGAGAAACTATCCAGCCGCTCATGACTGTGAAAGCTAACCGGCACTTTCAGAAACACAACTTCCTAAGTCAAGCTTTGCGGTCTTATCTTGAGCTTCTTTCTTGGCTCCCTTTGGGCCACTGTCTTGTTGTTTGTCTTGAAGGAATTTCAAGTGTTCCACAAAGCTGAGAGGGAACATAAATAATTGGTTCCAAAGAAATGGTGTCCATCGAGGAAATGGCAAACACCCCTGAGCCAGGTCTTGGTGGAAGTAAGAAGAAAACGTCAAATGAGCAAGGACCTGGAGGTGCAGGAGCTAGGGGCTATGAAGCTGACCCTACCTAAAAGTTCACAGTGCTGTGAAAAGCCATCATTCACTGACCTTTCGCTTCATACTATTGTCTAATCTCCGGGGACTGCACACATACTTGACAGATGAGCTACCACTGAGGAACTGAAGCAGCCAGAGCAGCATTTATGAGCAAGAAACTAGCACGCTTTCCAGCCATCCAGGAAACTAGACAGAGCAGTATGCCTAAAGTGCTGGAATTGTTCACACCTGTCCTCTTAGCATTGGCCCTTAATATCTCTGAATCTTGAGGAATTTTTTCCTCTTCCTTTCACAATGCCCACCCAATAACTAAAAGAAACCTAGCAGGGCTTCTAACATTCTTCGGATCCACTCAGCTTACCTTGGAAACACCCTTTGAGGCAAGTAGTATATTTCAAGTTGACCTGAGGATTATGGGCTCTAGGAAATCCCTGAAAGTATATTCACAGTTTTACATAATTCTAACATGAACATCTTTTAGTACATTTGCTTTTTCTTCTTTTACATTTTATTTATTTTATAGCCTGACAGCAGTTTCCCCTCTCACCTCTCCTCTCAGCCATAACCCTCCATCTACTCTTCCACTGCTCTTCAGAAAAGAGTCTGTCTGGATGAATATCAACCAGAAATGGAATATCAAGTTGCAGTAAGACTAGGAACCTCCTCTCCTATTAAGGTTACATGAAGCACCCAGTAGGGGGAAAGGGTCCCAAATGCAGGCAGTAAAGTGAGAGACAGCGCTCACTCCCACTGTTTGGAGTCCCACAAGACAAAGCTACACAGCTATAACATATGTGCTGGAGGCCTAGGTCGGTCCGGTGCAGGCCCCTAGTTGGTGGTTCAGTCCATGATTCTGTAGGTTTTCTTGTGGTGCACTGACCTTTTCTTCTCCAGAGAGCTTGTGGTGGACTGTGTGACCATTAGGGAGCTACTACGACACAGTAGAAAGCATAGGCTGTTACAAAATCCTAACTTCCAATTCTAACACTTAGCAGCAGAGTGGGTTTGAACAGTGGGATTGACCACTGCAAATATGATCTGTAAGATGGAAGAAATGGTAGTGTCAAACCTTGAGTTGGTATGTGACATCCAGTGAAACTAGGTAGAGAAAATTGTTCATGATACAGAAGATATGCTCAATGAAAAGCAATTTTATCAACAAATATTTACTGAGTGCCTAGTCTGTGCTCTTTACTCTTCTGCATCTCAGAGACAGAATTGTAATATAAAACCTATGCTCTCCTGGGGCTTCTATACTAATCAGTCAATTTGCGTGAATACTACCCTATCAGTATTCATTCAACATACTTATATAAGGAACCTGAGTCGTGATTCTGGCAATGAGGCTCAGATGAAAAGCAAAATAGAAATGTTTCCATGAGTTTTGCACTGGGTGACAAGAAGAGATGCAACAATGGTTAAAAAGGAAAAAAACCACCCAAATTATGATTGACCATTATGCATGCACGGTAGTGACTGAGAACACTGTGGATAGGAAGAGGATACTGATTTTAAGTGGGATGCTACCAAAAAGGCCTTCAGATGTAATGACATTTGATCTGATATATGGAAGATATAAAGGAGCTGATCATAAAAAGGGAAGACGTGTTTTCATTTTCTGTTACAACATTAATAAATTGCCCCACACTTAATGAATTCAAACAATAAATTACCTCACATTTCATGAATTCAAACAACACAGACAATCTCCTGGTTCCAATGGATCAACAACACAGGTACTGAGTTTTACTCTTTGTTTAAGGCCTCTAGGACCAACATCAAGATATACCCGTGGCTACACTATCTATTTAAGTCTCCAAAGAAAAACCTACTTCCATGTCCATGTCTTTTATACATTTTATACATGTCTCATTCCATCAGCAAAACAGCAAAGTTGTCTAGAGACTATCTCATGCTTCAAGTATCTATGGCTTATTTTTCTTCTGCAAGACTTTTCCTCTAGAGCAGTGGTTCTCAACCTTCCTGATGCTGTGACCCTTTAATACAGTTCCTCAGGTTGTAGTGACCCCCCAACCGTAAGTTTATCTTTGTTGCAACTTCATAACTGTAATTTTACTACTGTTATGAACCATAATGTAAAAAAAAATGAAGGATATCTGATACATAAGTCTTGTAAAAGTGTCATTTGATCCCCCAAGTGTCACAACCTACATTTTGAGAACCACTGATCTAGTAACTTTGAGCCTATATAGAGAATCCAGGGCAGTCTTCATTTTAAAGTCAGTTTATTCATAACCTTACGTATATCTGCATAAATATGTTTCACATGTGAATTAACATGGTCTCTGCCATGACACCAGGAGGAAGAAAGGGGAGGGGGAGGAACTTACAAGCATAAGGAGCAAAAGGCTGACCAAGTGCACTGAGGTGGGTTTTTCTTGGCATATTGAGGGAACTGAGGAGTCAGTTTGGCAGGGTCATTATGAACAAGGACAGTGAGACAAGATGAGGATGGGGAGGGTTAAGGGGTCAGCTCATGCATATGGGCCATGGTCAGGAATCTAAAAGATGTGGGAAAATATTGATGAGACTAAAACTGGGATATGTGATGATTCAGTTATAATATTTCAGTAATTACAATGACTGCTGTGTGGAGAATGAGTTATAAGGGAGCAAAAATGAAAGTGAGAAAAATGATCATACAATATCATGACAATGATGCCACTCCTGAATTCTACCCTTTCTAATCTTGTTCCGGCGACACAGTACTGGGATTCACACAGATCTGCGAACTTTACAGAAGTATTCATATGTAAGACATTCAATATCTACACACAAAATTGGTTGTTAAATCCGATGCTGTTCCACCAGAGAACTCCTGCAGCTTATAAACAACTTCAGCAAAGCGGCTGGATATAAAATTAACTCTAACAAATCAGTAGCCTTCCTATACTCAAAGGATAAACAGGCTGAGAAAGAAATCAGGGAAATGACACCCTTCACAATTGTCACAAACAATATAAAGTATCTTGGTGTGACTCTAACCAAGCAAGTGAAAGATCTGTATGAGAAGAACTTCAAGTCTCTGAAGAAAGAAATCGAAGAAGACCTCAGAAGGTGGAAAGATCTGCCATGCTCATGGATTGGAAGGATTAATATAGTAAAAATGGCCATCCTGCCAAAAGCAATCTACAAATTCAACTCAATTCCCATCAAAATTCCAACTCAATTCTTCATAGACTTAGAAAGA
>JAPYYD010007475.1:0-10243 GCA_028551405.1 Uromys caudimaculatus
CCCTCCCCCCTTCCTCCTGGAGTTCGGACCACCAACCAAAGAATACACATTGACGGACTTATGGTTTGGACCACATATGTGGCAGAGGACGACCTCGATGGCCATCAGGGAGAGACGAAAGGCCCTTGGGCCTGAGGATGTTAGAGGCCTCAGTAAAGGGGAATATCAAGGCGGGAAAATGGGGATGGGTGGACGGGGGTGGGTGGGAGGTGGAATTCCCTCCTAGAGGCGGGTTGGGGAGGGGACGGGGGGGATATCCAAAGAGGAGACTCAGAAAAGGGGAAACATTGGAAATGTACATAAAGTATCAAAAATAAAAAAGGAGGAAAAAAATCCTTCTGCCTTGACCTTTCTCTCTCTTTCTTTCTTTCTTTTTCCTTCATTTTTTTTTTCAGTTACTGCAGCACTTTTATTTTTCTTTACACAATGATGTGTTTCTGGGGCCTAATGTTCTCACTGAACAGTAGAAAACCAAAATTTGTCATTTCTTAAAGAACTGAGTACAAAAAACCTTACATAAATTAAAAGGATAGGGGCTGGAGAGATGGCTCAGCGGTTAAGAGCACTGACTGCTCTTCCAAACGTCATGAGTTCAATTCCCAGCAACCACATGGTGGCTCACAACCATCTGTAATGGAATCTGATGCCTTCCTCTGATGTGTCTGAAGACAGTGTACTCCTATACATAAAATAAATAAATAAATTTTTTTAAAAAATTAAAAGGATGAATACATTTACAGGTGTCAATGCAAACGTTCCCAACTCAAGGCAAGTAACAACTCATGACAGTCAAAAGGGAAAAAAACAGAACAGAAACTGGGTCCTAAGGCTCGGACTTTCCCACCCTGTCAGACTGACAAGATGGAAGTGGTAACTGATTTAGGAACCCTTGCAAGCCTCGGGAAATCCTGGACGTCTGCTGTCGGTTAATGCCCTGCACAGATCACTACGTGGTGCTCATAGAGATCCACTAGGCTGGGAATTTCTCTTCCCCAGCCACCAAGTGACGAAACCACATGAACTAAGGACTGAATCAAGATATGCACAGGGTATTAAATGTATACCAAGGGAGCAGTTAACTTGAATACAAGGTCAAAAATCAGCAACAAGTTCTACCATCCAGTGCTGATTTCAGATACAAGCTTCAAGGACAAATTTCTTTTCAAAGGCTTATTACAGTTTCATGAGGCTAGCATGAGGTGTGTACATTTGCCAGGGCAAATCGATACTTCAGAATCAGCTCATGCAGCAGATGCCTGGGACCTGCTCAGTCCATCTAGAAGCATTTGCAGTGGACGATGGAGGGGCCTGACTTCGTCATGCTTGCTGATCCACACCTGCTGGAAGGTGGGCAGTGAGGCCAGGATGGGGCCGCCAATCCAGACTGAGTACTTGCGCTCAGGGGGAGCAATGATCTTAATCGTCATTGTGCTGGGTGCTAGGGCTGGGATCTCTTTCTGCATCCTGTCAGCGATGTCTGGATACACGGCGGTACCACCAGACAGCACTGTATTTATTAGCATACAGGTCTTTGCGGATGTCCACGTCACACTTCATGATGGAGTTGAAGGTGGTCTCATGAATGCCACAGGACTCCATGCTCAGAAAGCCTGGAAGAGCGCCTCCAGACATGGGAACCGCTCATTGCCGATGGTGATCACCTGCCCATCAGGCAGCTCGTAGCTCTTCTCAAAGGAGGAAGATGATGCAGCAGTAGCCATTTCTTGCTCAAAATCCAGGGCAACATAGCACAGCTTCTCCTTTATGTCATGAACAATTTCCCTCTCAGCAGTGGTGACAAAGCTGTAGCCCAGTTCAGTCAGGGTCTTCATGAGGTAGTCTGTCAGGTCCCGGCCAGATGCAAGATGGCGTGGGGAAGGGTGTAGCCCTCATAGATGGGCACTGTGTGTGTGACCCCGTCACCAGAGTCCATGACAATGCTAGTAGTGCACCCAGTAGTGCACCCAGATGCATACAAGGACAACACCGCCTGAATGGCCACATATGGCTTGGATATTGAAGGTTTCAAACATTACCTGCGTCATCTTCTCTCTGTTAGCTTTGGGGTTCAGGGGACCTCAGTCAGAAGCACCAGTTGCTCCTCAGGGGACTCATTGTAAAGCTCCTCATGCAGTTCATTGTAGAAAATGTGGTGCCAGATCTTCTCCATGTCATCCCAGTTGGTGACAATGCCGTTCTGGATAGGATACTTCAGGGTCAGGATACCTCTCTTGCTCTAGGCCTCGTCACCCACGTAGAAGTCTTTCTGGCCTATGCCCACCATGACGCCCTGTTGTCGGGAGCACCCTATGATGGAAGGGAACACGCCCCGGGGGTGTTGTCGCCAGCAAAGCCAGCTTTGCATATGCCGGAGCCATTGTCAATGACGAGTGCCTCGATTTCTTCTTCCATTGCGAGATCGGCGAAGGACAGGGCAGCGGAGCAGCGGAAAGAAGCACAGTGTAGGCCGGTGGCGGAGTAGTGTGAGCCTGCCTTGACCTTTCAAATGCTGAAATTTGACTTGTATTCAAGGAAGATGTCAAAGGAGGGGGAAAAGCTGCACTTTCTGCCTTGGAACTCAGAATAATGAGCAGACTTGTTAGTGAAATCAGTAGGTAACGATACAGATGCTTCTGGGGTACATAAGAACATTGTCTCATTAAGCGAGTGTTAGTGGCTGGGCTATCTGTATTGTTTCCATGGTTTGCCCTTCATGCCAGCACCACCCTTTTGTCATCGCTCCTATGATTTGAATGTGAAATGTCCCCCATGGCCTCACATATTGGACATCATTTGTTTAAACATTTGACCCTAGATGATGGCACCATTTTAGGAAATTCTGGAGCATTTAAGAAGTGGGGCCTTGGGCTGGAGAGATGGCTCAGAGGTTAAAAGTATTGACTGTTCCAGATGTCCTGAGTTCAATTTCCCGAAACCACATGGTGGCTCACAACCATCTGTAATGAGATCCGATGCCTTCTTCTGGTGTGTCTGAAGACAGCTACAGTGTACTCATTTACATAAAATAAATTAATCTTAAAAAAAAAAGAAGTGGGACCTCGCTGAAGAATATGGGGTATATGAGATTTAGGGGTGTGTGTGTGTGTGTGTGTGTGTGTGTGTGTGTGTAAGAGAGAGGGGGGATTAATCCTGATTATCGGTAGAATCTAGAATCACCATAACAACAAACCTCTGGGTGTATCTATGTGAGTTTTCCTAGGTTAACAGATGTGACAAGGTCCACTGTAAATGTGGGCAATACCACTCACGGTTTGGGTCCTGTCATATCATTCCTACCCTGGAAAACTGTACCCTCAAACTATGAGACAAAACGAACTCCTCTGTAAGTTGCTTTTGTTGGACAGTTTGCATGAGACAACTAACTAGAAACCACAGGGGCAAGGTCTTGAGGGCTCACTTCTCTCTGCTCTGTATTTCCTAATCTGTGCAGACGTGAGGAGGTGACCTCACACTCCTACTGACACCATCAAAAGCTTCTCCCACCAAAAATCTACCCTCCATCTGAGTCAAAGTATATCTTCGGATTGCTTTTTGTCTGGCTCTTAGTCACAACAAAGAAAAGTGACTGCCATTACTGTAACTCTACAGCATCTTTTGTGTATGTGTGGGGATTTGAAACAGATCGACACCTGGAGCTCATGTAAAAGTAGATGGACATTAGGGTTACTATAGCTGTGATGAAACACCGTGACCAAAAAGCGAGTTGTAGGGGAAAGGATTTATTTGGCTTATGCTCCCATATCACATTTCATCATCAAAAGAGGTCAACCTCACAACCATCTGTAATAGGATCCAATGCTCTCTTCTGGTGTGTCTGAAGACAGCTACAGTGTACTTATATACATAAAACAAATAATTCTTTAGAAAAAAACTAATGACATCATGAAATTTGCAGATAAATGGATAGAAATAGAAAAGATCACCCTGAATGAGGTAATCAGACCCAGGAAGACAAACATTGTATATACTCACTTACAAGTACATTTTAACCTTAAAGTAAAGGGTAGTAGCCATGTTACAATCCACAGACCCAAAGATGCTACCAAGGAAGGCTCAAGTGAGGAAAGTGTGAATCTCACTAAGAAGAAGAAATAGAATAGACATCATGGGTGGATTGGGAGGGCTAGACAGGGATGGGGATGGTAACAGGAGGGATAGGGATGGGGAAGGGGGGAGGAAGAGGGTACTGAGACACGTAACTGGGATGCAGGGGTGCATCTCTGGAACAAGCTAGACACTTAGAGAAATGGAAACTTCCAGGAATCTATGAGGGTGACCCTAGCTGAGACTCCTAGCAATGAGGAATATGGAGCCTGAACCTCCCATCTCCTGTAACCAGGCAAGACTTCCAGTGGAGGGATTGGGACACTAACCCAGCCACAAAACCTTCGACCTATAATTTTTGTCATGCCTACAAAATGTTCAGGAGTATAGATGGAGCAGGAATTAAGAGAATAGCCAACCAATGACTGGTCCAGCTTGAGACCCATGCCATAAGAGGGAGTCCACCCTGGATACTATTAATGATAATCTACTATACTTGCAGACAGAAGCCTAGCATAACTGTCATCCAAGAGGCTTCACCTAGCAACTGATGGAAACAGATGCAGAGACCCACCACCAAATATTAGGCAGAGCTTGGGGAGGCTTATGGAAGATGGAGAGGAAGGACTGAAAAAGCCAGAGGAGTCAAGAATATCACAAGAAAATCTATATCAATTAACCTGGGCCCATAGAGGCTCACAGAGACTAAACGGTCAGCAAGAGGCCATGCATGGCACTAGGCCCTCTGCATATGTGTGACAGTTATACAGCTTGGTCTTCATGTAGGATGCCTAACAGTGAAACCCGGAGCTGTCTCTGACCCCATTGCCTGTCGTTGGATCTCTTTCTCCTAACTGAGCTGCTTTGTCTAACCTCAATAGGAGAAGATGTCGAGACTTACTGCAGCCTGACATGCCAAGGCTGGTTGGTAATCATGGGAGAGCTACCATATTCTGAGGAGAAAGGAGGGTTATATGGGAGGGAGAAAAGGAAAAGGAAGGAGTGGGAAGACAGGAGGAAAGAAAGCTGAGATCTGGATATAAAGTAAATAAGTAGCTTTGTTAATAAGGATAATTAATAAAAATGTACTAGAAGCTTACCTACATCTGGATCTTATGGAGGCATTTTCTTTTATTTGCTTGTTTGTTTATTCTTCTGTCATACAATACATCCCAACCACAGTTTTCTCTCCACTACCCCAGTTTCCATCACCTCCTCTCTCCCCCAGATCCACTCTTTCATTTCCCTTCAGAGAGCAGGCCTCCCAGAGATATTAATCAAATATGGCATAACGAGGTATAATAAGACTAGGTACAAACACTCATACCAGGGCTTGGTGAAGCAACCCAGTAGGAAGAAAGGTGTTCCAAAAGCAGGTGAGAGTCAGAGGCACCCCCACTTCAATTGTTAGGGGCCCCACAAAAACGCCAAGCTAAAAACCATACATCTGCAGAGGACCTAGAGAGCAGACCCATGCAGGCTCCCTGATTGTCAGTTCAGTCTCTGTGAGCCCTCCTTAGCTGATGCTGTGGTCTGTGTTTTCCTGGTGCCCTCAATCCCTCTGGTTCCTTCAATTCTTCTTCCCCCTCTTCTGTGTATTCCCCAGGCTCCGAGGGGAGGGACCTGATCGAGGTCTCCAATTTTGGGTCTCTCTCCGTCTAATGCTTGGCTGTGTGTCTCTCCATCTGATCCCATCAGATACTGGAGGAAAGCTCTCTGATGACAACTGAGCTAGGCACAAATCTATGAGTATAGTAAAATATCATTAGGAATTATTTTATAGATTTTTTTCTATCCTAGGTCTCTGGGCTATCCAGCCTCTGGTCCCTGGCCATCTGAGCAATGTTGAGTATGGGCTCCCTCCCATGGAATGGGCCTCAAATTAGACTAGTTATTGGTTGGCCACTACCACAAGTTCTGTACCTCCATTGTCCCAGCAGGTCTGGTGTACAGGATAGATTGTAGGTTGAAGGCTTTATGGCTGGATTGGTGTCTTAGTCAGGGTTTCTATTCCTGCACAAACATCATGACCAAGATCCAAGTTGGGGAGGAAAGGGTTTATTCAGCTTACACTTCCACATTGCTTGTCATCACTAAAGGAAGTCAGGACTGGAACTCAAGCAGGTCAGAAAGCAGGAACTGATGCAGAGGCCATGGAAGGATGTTCCTTACTGGGTTGCTTGCTTCTCCTGGCTTGCTCAGCCTGCTTTCTTATAGAGCCCAAGACTACCAACCCACAGATGGTACCACTCACAAGGGGCCTTCCCCCCTTGATTGCTAATTGAGAAAATGCCTTACAGCTGGATCTCATGGAGGCATTTCTCAACTGAAGCTCCTTTCTCTGCGAGAACTTCAGCTTGTGTCAAGTTGACACACAAAACTAGCCAGTACACTTGGTGTCCCAGTCCCACCACCGGAAGTTGCCTGGTTACAGAAGACGGTCATTTCAGAAGATAGCCGTATCCTCCATTACTAGGACTCTTCACTAGAGTCACCCTTACAGAATCCTGGGAGTTCCTGCTGCACTTTGTTTCCACATTGCCTCCAAATGCCCTCTAATTCCAGTCATCTCTGGTTGTACTCTCTTCACCCATCCCATACCCCCTACCTGATCCTTCCTGTCCCCATTTCCACCCACTCACAGTCCACCTACAAAATCTACTCTAGTTCCCCTTCTCTAGAAGATCCATGCATATCTCTTAGAGTCCGAAGGAGGCATTTTCTTAACTGAAGTTCCCTCTTTCAAGATGACTTTATCTTGTATTTGAAGAGTTGACACCAAGCTATTTTGGAAGGTTATAGAATCTTTAGGAGGATGCCTTAGTTACTGTTCTATTGCTGTGAAGAGACACCATGACAATGGCAACTCCTATGAAGGAAAAGATTTAATTGGGGTGGGGCTTGCAGTTTCAGAGGTTCAGTCGTCAGTCCATCACTGCCATGGTGGGTAGCATGGCCCCATAGAGGTGGACGTGGTGCTGGAGAAGGAGCTGAGAGTTCTATGTCTTTATCCACAGGTGGCAGATGGAGGATGTGTACCACAGTGAGTGTGGCTTGAGCATATGAATCCACAAAGCCTGCCCCCACAATGACACACTTCCTCCAAAGAAACCACACCTATTCAATCATGACCATGCCTACTAATAGTGTCACTCCCTATGGACCAAGCATCCAAACACATGAGTCTATGGGGGCCATTCTTATTCAAACCACCACAAAGGGGGAGCGTTATTGGAGGAAATACATCACTGGGGACAGAGATTGAGATTTTATAGTCCAACTGCACCTCCTGTCACTCTGTTTAATGCTCTTCCAAGAAGGGGGAATCAAGAAGTCGCAGCTACATATTCCCGAGACCAGGAGGGCCATACATTCCTTTCTGTAATGTACTGTCTGCTCTCAGACTCTAAGTTGCTTTTGTACTAGAAAAGTATCTAGTACAATCATTTGTTCATCCTACCCAACATACTCTCCTTGATGCCCTGTTCTAGATCCTGTCCCCTCTTGTCTCCTCCCTCAGTAATGCCAGACACGAGGACACATGTCCCAGAAATTACAGAAATACAAACTCAGATGGAACACAAATTTTCAGGGGAAAGTTAACAGGGAAAGGAAGGTTGAGGAAAAGCAAACAGCCCTAGTTTCAAGGAAACTCATGTTGTCCAATGATGGGATGAGAGCAGACATTGTATTCTGTTTGTGGGAGGGTCTGAGGGTTATTCATGGGAGTTGGCTTCCTGTGATTTGAGGGGATTTCCTGTGAAAACCTTAAAGACAACCTGCAGGTGAGTTCCTGGTAAGTTCTTCTCTTGTGACAAGAGGATACAGGGACAAGCATGACCCAATCAACACATAGTTTAAAAGGAAGGAGAAAAACTGGGTATGTGACAGCTTCTATGGTCTAGGAGCACAACAGCCTGTGTCCCTTGTCCCTGGAAGCATCGCTTTTGCTATTTTACTGTCACTATGCTTGTTCTCTAAAGATAACCTCCAGCATATCAATTGTGCAATAGCTTGTTTTGTGGCTTGCTTTTTCTGCTCTACTCATACTCTATGAAGGGAGAGACTGTTCTTGTCTGTCTTGTCACCCTGTATCCTCAAGTCTTAATGCAGTTCCTAAAAAATAGTACACACTAGATATATGTCACTGTCTTTTACCTAGCAGTCTTTGATACTCACAAAATTCCTCACAGTGGATAATATGATCACCAATTCTATGGCCACATTATGACTTCATAGAGCTCAAAAGACTTTGACCTTCATGAACTCCCTTCTACACACACACACACACACACACACATACACACACACTCACACTCACTCACACACATTCACACACTCTTACACACTCACACACACACAATCACACACACACACTTACATACTCACACACACACACTCACACACACACACACTCACACTCACACTCACTCACACACATTCACACACTCTTACACACTCACACACTCACACACTCTTACACACTCACACACACTCACACACACACTCACACACACAAAAAGGTATTTTATAACTAGCTTGGTACAATGATAAATGGATTCGTTATTATATATTTGTTGCTCTTACTTAGTGTGTGAATATCCTACTTTATTTTGGCTTTTTGTTTAACACTTTTGGAGAAGCCCTCACTGTGTTGCCCAGGTAACTCCCTGGGCAATGCTCCTACCTCAGCCTTCAAAAGAGGCTACATTATCTTTTTTTTTTAATTCTGATTTTAAAAGAAATTAAAATTAAAACATTTGTATAAAGTGGATATGATGGCACATGCCTGTAATCTCAGCACCCAGGAGACTAAAACCGGAGTATTGTTAAGACAGTAAAGACAGTCTGGCCTACATAAAATGAGGACCAGGCCAGTCAGGCCTAGAGTAAGAGCTTACTTCAATAAATGAATAAGCATATAAATAATAAAATGAAATAAAGAAGCAGTCCTTGGACCTAAGATGCCTGGTATATAAATTAACCCTGCTAACATCAGCAACAGAAAACTGTAAAGTATAATTCAGCGATAAAGAACTTCCTTAGTGTGCTGCAGGCCCTGAGTTTAATACAAGACAGAGGAAGGGAGAGAAGAGTGAAAAGCACGAGAGGAAGCACGAAGGGCTAGATGCTGAAGTTAGTCTGGCTTCAGGGACAGAGTATGGAGCTGTGAAACAACTAGAATGTTCTCAGTACAGACACGTGAGGTACTCAGACCAGTAAACCAGTAAATGGTAATTCCAGAGCCTGCTGAGATGCAGGCTGAACTGATTCAAGGCTTTAGTGGGGTTCACCCTGCCAGGATGCAGGCTGGACCAATTCGAGGGCTTTAGCGATGCTCATGTTCCGTTGGATTCACTGTTCCCTATATACAGCATCAGAGTCACCCAGAGGCCACTTTCGATGTGGTGCTCAGGTCTGTGTGAGCCGAAAGAGGGCATCAAGCCTACTAATTTACCCCTAGGGACACAGACAAGGAATTTTTGCCCTTCCCTTCTGCTGAGCTAGTACTTGTCACATGCCCAACCTAGACAACCAGAGTCCCTGGAGAAAGACTCACATGGGTGTCCTGGTGAATCCAGATCCACCCCACAGCAGAGCTACAATATAAACATAGCAACATCACGGAACAAGAAATCTGACAGCCATTCTGTTCTCTCTCTCTCTCTCTCTCTCTCTCTCTCTCTCTCTCTCTCTCTCCCCCAACTCCTTAGGTTTTTGGGTTTTTTTTGATATTTTATTTACATTTCCAATGTTTCCTCCTTCAGTCCCTTCTCCCACACCTCCATCTGGGACCTCACTCTCAGTCCAGCGGTTACTGTGAAGTGAAACTTGGGTATTCCGGACTCTTGGGCTAATCTCCACTTATCAGTGAGTACATACCATGTTCATTCTTTTGTGACTGAGTTACCTCGCTCAGGATGATATTTTCAAGTTCCATCGATTTGCCTGCAAATTTCATGAAGTCATTGTTTTTAATAGCTGACTAGTACACCATTGTGTACATGTACCACATTTTCTGTATCCATTCCTCTGATGAGGGACATCTGGGTTGTTTCCAGCTTCTGGCTATTATAAATATGGCGGCTATGAACATAGTGGAGCATGTGTCTTTATTACATGTTGGAGCATCTTCTGGATATATGCCCAGGAGAGGTATAGCTGGGTCCTCAGGTAG
>JAPYYD010007476.1:0-10243 GCA_028551405.1 Uromys caudimaculatus
ATATTAGAATGGCTACTCCGGCCTGTTTTTTGGGGCCATTTGCCTGGAAACTTGTTTTGCAGCCCTTTACTCTGAGGTAGTGTTTGTCTTTATCATGGAGGTGTGTTTCCTGAATGCAGGAAAATGCTGGGTCCTCTTTATGGATCCAGTTTGTCAGTCTATGTCTTTTTATTGGGGAATTGAGTCCATTGATGTTAAGAGATATTAAGGAATAGTGACTGTTGGTTCCTGTCATTTTCGATGGTACTTTTAGGTTTGTATGGCTCTCTTCTTTTCAGTTTGTTGAAAGATTACTTTCTTGTGTTTTCTCGAGTGTGGTTTCCCTCGTTGAGTTGATGTTTACCATTTAATATCCTTTGTAGGACAGGATTTATGGAAACATATTGAGTAAATTTGGTTTTGTTATGGAATATTTTGGTTTCACCATCTATATTAATTGAGAGTTTTGCTGGGTATAGCAGCCTGGGTTGGCAGTTGTGTTCTCTTAGAGTCTGTATGAGTTCTGTCCAGGATCTTCTTGCTTTCATATTCTCTGGGGAGAAGTCAGGTGTAATTCTGATAGGTCTGCCTTTATATGCTACTTGACCTTTTTCCCTTACTGCTTTTAATATTCTTTCTTCGTTTTTGTATTTGGTGTTTTCACTATAATGTGACGGGAAGAATTTCTTTTCTGGTCCAATCTGTTTGGAGTTCTGTAAGCTTCTTGTATATTTATGTTCATCTCTTTCTTTAGGTTAGGGAAGTTTTTCTCTATAATTTTGTTCAAGATATTTGCTGGACCTTTAAGTTGGGAATCTTCACTCCCTTCTATACCTATTATCCTTAGATTCTGTCTTCTCATTGTTTCCTGGATTTCCTGGATGTTTTGGGTTAGAAGCTTTATGCATTTTGCATTTTCTTTTACTGTTGTGTCGATATTACCTATGGTATCTTCTGCTCCTGAGATTCTCTCTTCAATTTCTTGTATTCTGTTGGTGATGTTTACATCGATGGTTCCTGACCTCTTTCCTAGTTTTTCTAACTTCAGGGTTGTCTCCCTTTGTGATTTTTTTATTGTTTCTCTTTCTATTTTTATCTCCTGGATAGTTTTATGCATTTCCGTTGTCTGTTTGATTGTGTTTTCTTGCACTTCTGCCTGTTTGATTGTGTTTTCCTGTAATTCTTTAATGGATTTTTGTGTTTCCTCTTGAAAGGCTTCTCGTTGTTTATCACTGTTCTCTTGCATTTCTTTAAGGGTGTTATTCATTTCTTTTTAAAAGTCTTCTATCATCATCATGAGAAATGATTTTAAATCTGAGTCTTCCTCTTCTGGTGTGTTGGGGTATCCAGGGCTTGCTGTGGTGGGAGAGCTGGGTTCTGATAGTGCTGAGTACTCTTGGTTTCTGTTCTTTATGTTCTTACCCTTGCCTTTTGCCATCTTGTTGACTCTGATGTTAGCTGATCTTACTCTGTCTGGTTGTGGTTTGCCCCTCCTGCAGGCCTCTGTGTCAGTACTCCCTGAAGATCAGCTCTCTCTGAGAGGTGTTTGGAGAGCTGTGGCACTGTGTCCGCTCTGTGGTGCATAAGGAAATTGGAAAGATCTTGTTCCCAGCTGTCCCTTGGTTCCTATGCCCTGATGGCTCTGCAAGGGTCCCTCTCTGTCCAATGGGTTTGAGCAGAAGTGGTGGTTTTGCCTGTGTTCAAAGGTGTGTCAGCACTCCTGGGATACCCACTCTCTCCTGGAGCCTTGTGGCCCAGGGTGGGGTCCCCAGGCTCAGGCCCCTGGTGGCCCAGGCAGAGGTCTCCACCCACAGGTGGGAACCTGAAAGTTCAGAGATTCGTGTTCCCCAGCTTCTCAGGCGCTGGGTCCCGGAGGATCCGGGCGGGTCCCGGTGAGAGGTGTTGCTCCCCTTTATCCCACTCCTGGCTTTCCCAAGCTCCTGTGAGGGTAGCTTTTTCCGGTGCTTGTTGGCTATGGACTCCTGGTGGCCCAGGCAGAGGTCTCCGCCCACAGGTGGAAACCGGAAGGTTCAGAGATTTTGTGTCCCCCGCTTCTCAGGTTCTGGGTCCCGGCGGATCCGGGCGGGTCCGGGTGAGAGGTGTTGCTCCCCTTAAATCCACTCACTGCTTTCCCAAGCTCCTGGGTGGGTAGCTTTTTCCGGAGCTCATTGGCTATGGACTCCTCTGCTCCTTCAGTTCTTTCTCTAACTCCTCCATTTGGGATCCCAAGCTCAATCCAATGGTTGGCTGTGAGCATCCACCTCTGTATTTGTTAGGCTCTGTCAGAGACTCTCAGGAGACAGCTATATCAGGCTCCTATCAGCAAGTACTTCTTGGCATCCATAATAGTGTCTGGGTTTGGTGTCTGTATATGGAATGGATCCCCAGGTGGGGCAGTCTCTGGATGGCCTTTTCTTTAGTCTCTGTTCTACATTTTGTCTCTGTATTTCCCCCCCTTGAGTATTTTGTTACTCCTTCTAAGAAGGACTGAAGCATCCACACTTTGGTCTTCCTTCTTCTTGAGCTTCATGTGGTCTGTGAATTGTATCTTGGGTATTCCAGGCTTTTGTATTAATATTTTCTTATCAGTAAGTGGATACCATGTGTGTTCTTTGGTGATTGGGTTACCTCACTCAGGATGATATTTTCTAGTTTCATCCGTTTGCCTAAGAATTTCATGAAGTCATTGTTTTTAATAGCTGAGTCGTACTTCATTACATTATGTAAATGTAGCACATTTTCTGTATCCATTCCTCTGGATACATCTGGACATATGAGTTCTTTACAGCTTCTGGCTGTTATAAATAAGGCTGCTATGAACATAGTGGAACATATGTTCTTGTTATATGTTGGAGCATCTTTTGGGTATATGCCCAGGAGTGGTATAGCTGGGTCCTCAGGTAGTATTATGTCCAATTTTCTGAGGAACCCCCAGACTGATTTCCACAGTGGTTGTACCAGTTTGAAATCCCACCCCAAATGGAGGGATGATCCTCTTTCTCCACATCCTCCCCAGCATCTGTTGTCACTTGAGTTTTTTGATCTTAGTCATTCTGGCTGGTGTGACATGGAATCTCAGGGTTGTTTCAACTTGCATTTCCATGATGAACAAGGATGTTGAACATTTCTTTAGGTGCTTCTCAGCCATTAAGTATTCTTTAGTTGAGAATTCTTTGTTTAGTTCTATACCCTATTTTTTAAAAAAATTATTTATTTATTTTATGTATATGAGTACATTGTAGCAGTTATACCAGAGGAGGGCATCAGATCCCATTACAAATGGTTGTGAGCCTACATGTGATTGCTGAGAATTGAACTCAGGACCTCTGGAAGAGCAGTCAGTGCTTTTAACTGCTGGGTCATCTCACCAGCACTCTCTATACCTCATTTTTAAATAGGGTTTTCTGGAGTCTAACTTCTTGACTTCTGTGTATATATTGGATATTAGCTCTCTATTGGACATAGGATTGGTAAAGATCTTTTCCCAATCTGTTGGTTGCTGTTTTGTCATATTGACAGTGTCCTTTGCCTTACAGAAGCTTTGCAATTTTATGAGGTCCCATTTGTGGATTGTTGATCTTAGAGCATAAGCCATTGGTGTTCTGTTCAGGAACTTTTATCCTGTGCCCATGTGTTTGAGGCTCTTCCCCACTTTCTCTTCTATGAATTTCAGTGTATCTGGTTTTATGTGGAGGTCCTTGGTCCACTAGGACTTGAACTTTGTACAAGGAGATAAGAATGGATTGATTTGCATTCTTCTACATGCTGACCTCCAGTTGAACCAGCACCATACTGTCATTTTTCCACTGGATGGTTTTAGCTCCTTTGTCAAAGATCCACTGACCATAGGTGTGTGGGTTCATTTCTGGGTCTTCAGTTCTATTCCATTGATCTACCTGCCTGTCTCTGTACTGATACCATGCAGTTTTTATCACTACTGCTCTGTAATACTGCTTAAAGTCAGGGATGGTGATTTCCCCAGAAGTTTCTTTTATTGTTGAGAATAGTTTTCACTAACCTAGGTTTTTTGTTATTCCAAATGAATTTGAGAATTGCTCTTTCCACGTCTATGAAGAACTGAGTTGGGATTTTGATGGTGATTGCATTGAATCTGTAGATTTCTTTTGGCAAGATGGTCATTTTTACTGTATTAATCCTGCCAGTCCGTGAACTTGGGAGATCTTTCCATTTTCTGAGATCTTTTATTTCTTTTTTCAGAGACTTGAAGTTCTTGTCATACAGACCTTTCACTTATTTAGTTAGAGTCACACCAAGATGTTTCATATTGCTTGTGACTATTGTGAAGGGTGTCGTTTCCCTAATTTCTTTCTCAGCCTGTTTAGCCTTTGAGTATCCAGCTACTTTGCTGAAGTTGTTTTATTAGCTGTACAAGTTCTTTGGTTGAATTTTTGGGGTCACTTAAGTATACTATCATATCTTCTGCAAATAGTGATATTTTGACTTCTTCCTTTCCAATTTGTATCCCTTTGGCCTCCTTCTCTTGTCTAATTTCTCTGGCTGGAACTTTGAGTACTATATTGAAGAGGTAGGGAGAGAGTGGGCGACCTTGTCTAGTTTGTGATTTTAGTGGGATTGCTTCAAGTTTCTTTCCATTTAGTTTGATGTTGGCTACTGGTTTGCTGTATATTGCTTTTACTATGTTTAGGTAAGGGCCTTGAATTCCTCCTGATCTTTCTAAGATTTTGTTCATGACGAGGTGTTGAATTTTATCAAATGCTTTCTCAGCATTGAATGAAGTAATCATGTGGTTTTTTCTTTGAGTTTGTTTATGTAGTGGATTATGTTGATGGATTTTTGTATATTGAACCATCCCTGCATCCCTGGGATGAAGCCTACTTGATCATGAAGGATGATCGTTTTGATGGGTTCTTGGGTTTGGTTTTCGAGAATTTTATTGAGTATTTTTGCATCCACATCCATAAGTGAAATTGGTCTGAAGTTCTCTTTCTTTGTTGGATCTTTGTGTGGTTTAGGTATGAGTGTAATTGAGGCTTCAGAGAAGGAATTGGGTAGTGTTCCTTCTCTTTCTATTTTGTGGAATAGTTTGAAGAGTATTGGTATTAGGTCGTCTTTGAAGATCTGACAGAATTCTTCAGGAAACCCTTCTGGTCCTGGGTTTTTTTAGTTGCTTGTGACTCTCCTTATGTGCATTAATCAGGACCCTATCTCTGAGGGCCAAAAATTCTTCACTGCTCAGGTGTTAATCTTTATTTGTGTTGAGATCATCCACCATGTAACGCATGGCTTTCTCATCCTTTCTCCCTTTCTGTAGTTAGAAGAGAGACATCTGTTAGTTCTGATCATTGGCACAGAAGAGAACTAGGGAACACTGTAAATGATATTATGGAAATCCAGGTGATCAATTTAAAATTTGAAATGATATACTAAGTGGTCATGGTTTAGTAGATGCTTGTAGCAATACATATTTGCAACCTACATTTAATAAGTGTTCAACCTTCCTCTAGCCTACCACCACGCTTAGGTAGTGGAAGAGAAAAGTTATCAGGATATGAGAGAAGTGGACCTGTTCAGTAATAGTTCTTTGGGGTTGAGCTCGATCTGCTTTCTCTGCAGTTCATTCCCACAGCTAACACCAAATATGACTCAGCAGCTGAAGACCATTTCTTTAGGCAGGCAGACACCAGGCATGAACAGGCAGGTGTAGTTCAATCCTGAAGAAGCCACCAGACTCACCAACTGGCCTGAGGAGAGGCCACAGAAGTGGAAGCTGCTACAGGAACCTAGAAAGCAGTTCTTGGGCACCTTCCTCTCTCACTAGTTAAGCTTTACCTTGACATGTCCTATTTACCAGCTGTTTGAATTCTTTTTGGCTCAGGATATTAGGGTCTTCCTCCTTCTCAGAGTTCTGGTGGAAGGTTTTGATGATCTTTTCCATGTCTTGTTCCATCAGTGACTTTGAAGGTTGTCCTTTTTGCATGCTATTCAAATCCTGGAGAAGCAAAGATTCATATAAAGGAATGGGTCGCCATGATTTCCTGACCTAGTCTCTGTTCACTATCAGGAAAGAAGTGGAGGGGACATACACAATAAAAGAAAGGAAAGGGTATGATTGAATGGGAACTATCCTTTCACCCACATGTAAAAGATGAATTTCAGAGCATGATGAAAATGACAGAAAACAAAGAATTGTTCAGTAAGAAGCTTTTAGGCAGTTGTAGAAAGTTCCAAAGCTGTCAGGATAAGGAAGGCAGGATCTGGTAGACTGGTTTGGAAGAAAGATAGGCTGGGAATGGAAAGAAAGATCTGGAAGGCAGGGAAGTTGAACTGACTTACCAAAGCTGAGGGGCCACACAGAATGTTTGGCAAAGTAGTGCTGGCCTGGCATGTATAGGCAGCCCCTAGCTGACATATGTTTCCTTCATCCCAGGATAGATTCATCACAGATGAGCAGAGTAGTATTTCTGTATAGGGCAGGGGAGAATTGAGAGGTAGGGCAGGAAGTGTAACTCTGTGGAAGACTATTAATAAGAGACTAGAAAATGGAGGCTGATACCCTTCATGATGTTTCACCAACATAATCCAGGAATTCCAAACATCCAGGCAGAGTACTCTAACTGACATTACAGAGCAGCTGCCTGGTGTTGAGTCACTCAAACCTTTGAACTTGGCTGTGTCTGATCAACTAGAACTACCTTCATGTATGTCCTTGGTTTACATGCTCCTAACTTGCATGGTTGAGATTGTATACATAGAAATTACATTCACAACAACTCATTCTAGTTACAAGAATTGTATGTCAATCAGTCATATTTGTCTTCATTTACATGGTATGAATTGCATGCCAAGAATCTGCACACAAAAACACTCTGTATTCTTTCAAGTGAGTACCCCATCAGTCTTAGGTTGTGAGCCATTCTCTAATTCCTGCCTACACAGAAGCTTTCTTGTAGCACACAATAGAATATTTTATAACTGCAAACTCATTAATTATTTTCCAATTATTATAATATATCTTATATCTAACCAACTACCTTGGAACCTTATAAGGATGTATGCCTAGAGAGTAGGTACCATTTTTTTCTTCTTTCTCTGGTACCTTGTGCTTGCACTGAATTGTCTTAGACCCTGGAGGCTTTTGGTTATGGCCAGAGCTTGATTTATGACCTGTGAAGTGCATCACTCTTGCTGTTGGGTTGTATTGGCTCTCCTCCAACTCTTGACTTTTGGTTCAGAGACACTAATCTCAGACACACCCTGAGAGTTCTGGCAGGGTATTTTTGGCATACTGTGATATCTACTTGCTTTGGAGCTGCAATCTGGTTTCTGGTATGTCATCCTCACTATCCTAAGGATTGAGAGACCCCAGATACTTTGGAGTGAAATTGAGACTCATAGAGAACAATTCAGTTAAGGATTGGGGGCTGCCATTTCTGACTGAAATAACATTCTGGTTAAGTTCAAAGATATTCTTGTTCTTGCAGGAAGCTCCTACATCTGAACTGACTGTGGGCCGCATTGCTGAGGACAATGATCACACAGCTCATTGAAGAGAGAGAGAGAGAGAGAGAGAGAGAGAGAGAGAGAGAGAGAGAGAGAGAGATCTCGAGCTGGTGCCTGTTTGAAGCCTATACCCTTATGTTTTAGTCCTTTGTCATTGAAAGGAACTTCACAGGAAGGAAAAAGAACAGGAAAGAGAATTCTGGACACCAACTCAGCCACAAGAACCTTGATATACAATCTGCCCTGCATACAAGATGTGCTGAGGCAATGGTGACACAGAACTTGGGAGAGTGGCCAATCAGTGTCTGGTTAAACTGGAGGCCCAGGCCACAAGAGGGAGCCCATTCCCTACCCTACCTGGATGGTTAGAAACCAGAGACTGGATAGCCAAGAGGCCTAAGGGCAATAACCAAACACAAAGGCCCCCCAAAAAACAATGAAATGATTTTTTTGGTTAAATAAGGATTATAATGGTGTCTGGTTACTTTTAGCATATCTGGATAAAGTAACAAAAGAAAATAGTGGACTTAGAGATGAAATTTCTCCATCACAGAGGTGCACAATCTTACTTTTAATTAATTGTTTGATAATTCTATGCAATATATTTTGACTTTATTAAGCACTGTCACTCCTCCCAGATCCACGTTCCCTTTCCATACCCATCCAGCTTTGTGTCCTCATCCTTATCAGTTTTGCTGTTGTTGTTTGTTTGTTTGTTGTTGTTTTGTTTTGGTTTGGTTTTGTTTTGTTTTGCCCATGAGTTTATCTTGTCCCGGGAACATACTATGGGTTGTGTCATGACACACTGGAGTAGGATTCATCTATCTATAAATTATAAATTATAAACAGTTCCTCAGCTAGCTATGATACTCCATGCTTATCTCCGTTATCCATGATGATAATTTTTTTCTGGCTTGAGTTTGCACAGGTTTTGTACATGTTGTCACAACCACTGTGGGTTCATAGGTAAAAGCGCCATGCAGTATCTGGAAAAAAAAATGTTAATTACAGTTATCTACTGCCTCTGGCTCTAACAACTTGTATAGCCTTCTTCAAAAATGATCCCTGAGACTTGGTAAGAGGGTATATGATATCAATACACAAGTTTGGATTGAATATTATACAGTATCTTATTTTCTGCACTTTGACAAGTTATGGATTTCTATGTTAATCACTACCTATTGCAGAAAGAAACATCTTGGCGAAGATTTAAATATGCATTAAACTATGGGTACAGCAATAAGTCATTAGGAGTCAATTTAATAGTACTGACAATTAACAGAGTAAAAGTAGTAGACTATGGGGCAGTGGACCATTGCTAGGAAACTTGGTAAGGTTGAGTGGGTTGGAAGTCTCAGAACTGAGAGGGGATGTTGGAAGCTTCACTGACTTCTGACCAGATCATGTGACATTACTCCCTACATAGGAAAGTGAACTATGGCCATGTAGATCAGAACAGAGTTTTCCATGATAATGAAGTATCTAGAGGCCCTGAGTGTTTAGCCAATAAGCTTCCCTTCCCAAAAAGGAAAATTCATAGCACTAAGTGCCATCAAAAAAAAAAAAAAAAAAAAATGGAGACCTTCAGGTTTCCATCTGTGGGTGGAGGTCTCTGCCTGGGCCACCAGTGGTCTATAGCCAACAAGCGCCAGGAGAAAGCTACTCCTGCAAGAGCATGGAAAAGCCGTGAGTGGGGTTAAGGCAAGCACCACTGCTCAACAGGACCCGCCCAGAACTGGCGGGACACAGGGCCAGAGGAAAACTCAAGGACAGGAAACCTCTGGACACAGGGACTGATATAAAGTCGAGGACGGGAACTTTCTGGTTTCCATCTGTACCTGCGGACCCCAGCTTGGGCCACAGGGCTCCAGGAGAGATCTGGTATCCCAGGAGTGCTGACACATCTTTGAGCACAGGCAAAACTACCACTTCTGTTCAAACTCACTGGATCAAGAGGGACCCTTGCAGAGCCATCAGGGCATAGGAACCAAGGGACAGCTGGGGACAAGATCCTTCTGATTTCTGTCTGCACCCCAGAACAGACCCTGTGCCACAGCTCTCCAAACCCAAACACCTCTCAGAGAGAGCTGGTCTTCAAGGAGTATTGACACAGAGGCCTGCAGGAGGGCAAGCCACAACCAGACAGAGTAAAATCAGCTAACATCAGAGTTAATAAGATGGCAAAAGGCAAGGGTAAGAACATAAGGAACAGGAACCAAGGCTACTTGGCATCATCAGAACTCAGCTCTCCCACCACAGCAAGCTCTGGATACCCCAACACACCAGAAAAGCAAGAGTCAGATTTAAAGTCATTTTCCACGTTGAGAGATGACTTTAAGAAAGAAATGAATAGCACCCTTAAAGAAATACAAGAGAACACAGATAAAGAACTAGAAGCCCTTAAAGAGGAAACACAAAAATCCATTAAAGAATTACAGGAAAACACAATCAAACAGGCAGAATTACAAGAAAACACAATCAAACAGAGAAAGGAAAGGCACAAAACTATCCAGGAGCTAAAAATAGAAATAGAAACAATAAAGAAATCACAAAGGGAGACAATCCTGAAATTAGAAAACCTAGGAAAGAGATCAGGAGTTATTGATGTAAGAATCACCAACAGAATACAAGAGATAGAAGAGAGAATCTCAGGAGCAGAAGATACCATAGATAACATCGACACAACATTAAAAGAAAATGCAAAATGCGAAAACCTTCTAACCCAAAACATCCATGAAATCCAGGACACAATGAGAAGACAGAACCTAAGGATAATAGGTAT
>JAPYYD010007477.1:0-10243 GCA_028551405.1 Uromys caudimaculatus
AATGGATACAGAAAATGTGGTACATTTACACAATGGAGTACTACTCAGCTATTAAAAACAATGACTTAATGAAATTTGCAGGCAAATGGATGGAACTTGAAAATATCATCCTGAGCGAGGTAACTCAGTCACAAAAGAACGAACATGGTATGTACTCACTGATAAGTGGATATTAGCCCAAAAGTTCGGAATACCCAAGGTTCTCTTTACAGCAACTGCTGGACTAAGAGTGAGGTCCCAGATGGAGGAGTTGGAGAAGGGACTGAAGGAGCTGAGGGAGTCTGCAGCCCCATGGAAGGAGCAACAGTGTCAACTGGCCTGAACCCCGCCCTGTCCTCCTGGAGGCTGGACCACCAACCAAAGAATACACATCAAGGGACCCATGGCTCAGACCACATATGTGGCAGAGGAGGGCCTTGTTGGCCATCAGGGGGAAGAGAGGCCCTTGGGTCTGAGGGTATTAGAGGCCTCAGTAAAGGGGAATGTCCAGGTGGGAATACAGGAGTGGGTGGGCAGGTGGGTGGGAGGTGGAATACCCTCATAGGGGCAGGGGAGGGGGAGGGGATAGTGGGTTTCCAAAGAGGAGACCTGGAAAGGGGGAAAGATTGGAAATGTAAATAAAGTATCAAAAAATAAAAATAAAATTTAATTGCAAAAAAAAAGTACATTGGAAAATAAAAGTTTTTCCTCCATCTTCTCCTCTCAGATCCTCTCCACCTCCCCATCCAACCTATACTCTCTCTTTAAGAAACAAACAGGAAAATAAATGAGCAAACAAACCAGTTTAAACAAAAGGAAGGAAAAAAAACAAGAGAAACACATAAGCACTCAGAGACATATGCATATGCACATATATAGAAACCCATAAAACACAAAATTGGGCAACATAATACATAAGCAAAAAATGAGACAAAAAAATGTTTAAAAATAGTATTTCATTTTATGTTGGCCATCCACCGCTGAGCATGGGTCCTGAGCAAGAGTTCCTTTGGGGAAAGACAAAGCAACAGCACACTTTAGTGTGAGGTTTGTAGAGGTGAGGCAGGGTCGTAGCTAAGAAAATGAGTAGGAGCATCTATCACTGTCAGTCAGACTCGAAGTGCTCAGCCCCAAACAAAAGACCCTAAAGTATTCAGCACGTAAGGGAATGGTTTATCACAAAGAGCCTTGAAAGAGTAGCACATCTTGAATGAACTTGAATGAACTTCTCACTTTTGATGGCATGCCTTGAGGAAGATATTGACTGAGAATTTTAATAAAGCCAAATTCTGTGCTGAGACCTTGGGAGGAAATGCAACAAGCATAAGTAAATAGGTAAGAGAAAGATGAAAAAAGAAAATAAGATATGAGAGAGAGAGAGAGAGAGAGAGAGAGAGAGAGAGAGAGAGAGAGAGAGGGAACTGGCTATGGTTGTGGGTACAGGAAGAATGAAGGTCACCATCAAGGGAACGATATTTGTCTTCTACTGTACATCCCTCCCATTCTCTTCCAGGATTAATAATATGCCATAACCATTATACTTTCCCTATTATTGTGATAAAATACCCTAAGAAAGGCTATTTACAGGAGCAAGAGTTTACACTTGCTCACAGTTTAAGGATATAGTCCATTGTGCCCAGAAAGTCAAGTTGACAGCTAGAATCAGCTGGTCATGTGACATCTACAATCAGGAAGCAGTGAGTGATGAATTCATCCTGGTGCTGGGCTAGCTTTCCTCTTTTTTTCACACAGGACCTGATCCGGGGAATGGTGCTACCAGTGGATTGGTCTTCCAACCTCAATTAAAATGATCACTATTAATCTCCCTAGGAATGCCCAGCTGCCAGTCTATAACCTAGCTAGTCCCTACAGGCTTACTTCCTCTGTCTAACTGATCATTAACACTAGCCAGTCAGAGAAGGCAAGTATTATCCTAAAAAATTCACAAGCATCCTAGATGGTCCAAAGAAAATAGGTAAAAGATCTCTTGAATATGCAAATCCTTGGAAAAGTATCAAAAAAAAAAAAAAAAGAAAGCATCCCCTTCTAGGTATGGACACAGGCTCCTACTTGGGCCACAGTGAGGAGTCCCTTCACAGAACCCTGCCACTACAATGTGCAGTAAGACAAAGACAGAAACGCAGAAACTGAAAGAGATACACTTGCTACCTTTAACTAAGTTTGAGAGTACACTTTCAAATCTTGTCTGAGAGGCAAAGCAAGATGAATAGTGGAAAAGCAGAAGGGCAGTCAGGCGCCTGCTGAATCACATGGGAAAATGACTAAGAACACTATGGAGACAAAAACTGTCTCTCCAGTGTGAGATCAGAGACCCCAGGCTAATAAATTGAGTTTAAAAAGAAGGGACAATAACTGGCTCAAAAATAAGATTCTTCGAGCCTGCAGCACAATCTTCCAGCTGAAGGCTCCAGTGCTCTCAGCTGCTAGGTGCCCTGAAACGATTGAGCAGCAGAGAGGGAAGTGGATGCTACAAGAAGCAGATAGCCTGTGGTACAGCAAACTAAACCATTACCACTACATTTAATCTGACTTCCCTAGCAAGCCAGGTAACTGTTTGCTCTGAATAAATTTAGGTATGACCTTGAAGCTCTATGACCTGCACAGGTGATACTGAGTATTGGTGAAGTTCAAACTCAGTATTGAGAGAGTTCAGAGCCTAACAAATGATAATCTTGAATATACCATTGTGATGGATATGTTAATTTTCACTTTGACAAAACCTAAAATCTTCTGGAAGCCATGCTTTCTAAGCATGCTTGGAGAGTACCTTGAGTATGTGCTACACGGGGAGATTAGAAAAAGTGTCCCTAGGCAAACCCTACCTTTGGAAGGAGGTTCCATCTTATGAAGAACCAAACAAATTTAAGGAGGGGGGGGAGTGGGCAGCCTGATCTAAGCAAGTTACTTCCTAAAAAAATGTTTCCTTGGTGCTGGGGAAACAAAAGCTGATTTGAGGAAGCACAGCTATTGTGGTGGCACTATACCCGCTGGAGGATCCTGAACTACAGCAATATGGGAAATGATCTGAGCACTGTGGGTTCATCATTGTTCTCTCCATGTGTACAGATGTGCCCAGCTCCTTTAAGTCCCCGCCTCCTTGACTGGCCCCTCCTCCTTGAACTGTGAGCTGAAATAAGCCCTTCTTCAAGTTTGCTTTGTTGCAGTATTTTATGACAGGAACCTGAAAACTAAAACAACCATGCTCTTAGTCTTGTTGGTGTTCTTTGTTTGCTTTCTTGCTTTGCTACCTGCAGCTAACACAGCTTCTCTCTTGAGCTGACTACACTCTTCATTTGCAGCTCTCCCTGGCAGAGACATCCCAAGTTCCTGGCATCTCCACTATCCCTGGGCCTCCACAACAACCTTCACAGCTTTATGCCATTGCCTTTCAGATGCTCCAAATGGATCCCAACCCTATATCTCAAGCAGGTGCATCGCCTGGCCTCGGTTGCTCTTCATGGCCACATTGTTATATTTAACCTTTCATGCCTTGAAATCCAGTATTACATTAAAAAATGTTTGTAAAACTGAAAACTTCCGCTGCCAACTTGAGATGGAGCCTACCCCAATAAGATAAGGCTATCCCAGCTTGGTGTGCCGTCCCTGCAGGAACACTTCCCTAGGCAGTTACTTTTGAGTAGCAGGCTACCTTTTGGGCTTAAGCTTTCCTCCTCTATATTCCTTTGGTTGTTAATAAGATGGTGCCTCTTGCCAGGGGTAAAGTTTGCCCTTGGGATAGTTTTTACCAGTCCCCCACTACAGCACAGGAGATTTCTCCACAATGGTACTGAACATTTTACCAATTATAGCTGCTTGTTCAGCACATATCAATGCCATCTTGCCCTGGCATTTCTATTACAAACAAGTCAGTCAATCTCCTTTAAACATAATAGTTCATGGGACACAGGAAGACTGCATCCAGCAAATATATACATCACAGCATATATCTGGCCAGACTATCACAAAACTGGCCTCCATTCCAGTTCCTGAGAGTCCTTATTCTTGAAGACTCATAAATTGAATTTCTACTGTCTGTGCTTTTCTCAACAGTCTTGTCTTCCAAGATCGTATAAGAGCAGGCCATTAGGCTCTGCCTGCAGTGCTCAACGGTTTTTCTAGCCCAAAGTTCCAAGTATAACCATGTCAAAACCATTTTCATGTAGGTGAAATAAGGGCATTACTGGGTACCCAGATCAAAAAGTTTAATGTTGTAGTCACATGAGAAAGGTTTGGTGTTTAGCATGTGGTAAATATCCCGTTCATGGTAGTTGTTCGGAACCCTTATTCCTCTATCTAGGTGACACTTACTTCAAGAAAATGACTCTGTGGTAACACTATAATGCTACTCCAACCTATACTTTTAAATTGTTTTAAATTTGGAACAAAATGTTAAAAATAAGGACTTAGTATGGTACTTCACTGACACAATTTAAATATGTTCCTATCTGCTTAGAATCTGCATGGTAGGCAGAGATGTCAAATAAAAAAATTCACATTTTCTCCCTCTGAACTAGTGCTCATGGCATCTGAAGGTACTATGCAAACTGCCAAGGGACGCAAACAATTATATCCTATCCTACTGTACAGCCTTCAAAACACAATAAGCAGCACGTCAAGATGTAGTCAAGGGTGTAACAGTGAATATAGTACAGAGATAACCAAAAGTTGCCTAATTAAAACATAGTCAGTAAGATGGAATTTGCCACAGACCAGCCTCGGCTTGGAGAGGAATTCTGAGAGAAGGGGTGTTTGAGAGCAGCGAAACAAACAACTTGAAATCAAATTGTGGGTTACAAGCTGGCAGCCTATGTTTTGCTTGAAATGGCTTTCCAGACTGCTCAATTGCGCTCTCTCTCTCTCTCTCTCTCTCTCCTCTCTCAAGACAGCAAGACAGCATTTCAGACTACTCTTGGTGTTCTGTTCTGCTCTAGACAGCTTTCTCTTGATATTCTAAAAGCCCTCTGGATACCTCATCTCTTGCAGATCAAAAACCCAGTATTTTATGTTACATGTCAATTCAGTCATCATCCTGGATTCTCTTTTGATTATCCCATGAATCAGCATCCCATGACCCCAACCTCTTGATTCTTAGAAAACATACAGCAACCACAAGCACAGACAATAAGGTAGCTGGGTGGGACCCTGATCTGTAATTATCATTCCAACCACAGCTAGACCTAAATTTGCTCTGTCCTAGGCTGACCTTGAACTCAAGAATCTGGCAGTCTTTGTGTCTTTCTGACAAGCTGGCTCATAGAGCAGCTGTCTCTGTTTCTTTAGATCCATGAAGCTCCTTATATAATTCATATTGCTTCCTTATATTTTGCATAGTTGAGAAATTATAATGTTTTCAGTGTTCTTTCCTTAAGGGCTATTCTGAAAGTCACAGCATTCTACCATTTTGCAGAGACATAGGCACACCTGCTTCCCCTGGACTAGTGCTGTCTCTGATGATCATGGAATCATTAACCTTGACAGAGATGACATTCCTCTAAGGAAGAACATGAGAATATGTACATTATTATACAAACAAACCTTACACCCACAGCAACCACCAACACTCCTGGAGGCCCACAGCCTGCTAGCTTTGTTTCAGGGCAGGAACCATATCATACTGTCCCTTATACATAACCAAGGAGGACTTGGGAGGGATTTGTGCCTAGTATTGTAAATCTGGCCAATCTACCTGTATGTGGTAAGGTCAGGAGAGTCTAGTATTGACACATTTACAAACTAGATAGATCCCAATTGCATCCTAAATACAGATAAGTGTAGCTTTCACTCTTCATTGATGTACCAGTTGCAGTACTTATTGTTCATCACAGAAATCCATAAACAGTCAAACTGCAGAGAACAACTGGCCATGAGTTGTCTAGCCCCATTTTACAAATCTACAAGACAACACCTATATCTATGGCACACAGAGAGGGCAGAAATATTGTAAGAACCAGAGGACCAGAATATATGCTACCAAGATACTAGAAGATACTAGGAAGATACCAGACACATGCTAGTGTCTTCCATATATATAGGTAATAGCACCTATGAAATTTTAACAGCGTCATCAAATTCAGACCTACATAATAGTATCACCAGTTGACATTCCAATATAGATGACAAAAATAACACAAGGTCACACTCCTAGGTTATAGGACTCTGAAAGGTTATCCAATTATAAGTCATCATTCCTAAACACTTATACATATAAACAATACCAAATGGACTCAATAGGTTGTATTATATATGTATATGTGTATGTACAGGTGTGTGTAAGAATAATAATTAAAGAAAGGTCATGAAGTTGAGAGGAAGTGAGTGGAAGAACATAAAAAGAATTAGAGAAAAGAGAGGGGGTAGAAATGATGTAAATACAATACTCATTGCTTACAAGACGGGGGGGGGGGGAGATAGTAAAATTAATCAACTAACAGGGCTCATAGGGGCTCACAGAAACTGAAGCGACAATCAGGGAGCCTGTATGGGTTTGAGCTAGGTCCCCTGCATATATGTTATGGTTGAATAGTTTGCTAATTTTGTGGGATCCCTAACAGAGAGAGTTGAAGTTATCTCTGACACTTTTGCCTGCTTTTGGAAATATTTTTCTCCTCCTGGAAAGAGGAAAGTCTTGATATGAGGGTATGCACCCAGTCTTACTGTAACTTGTTATGCCATGTTCAGTTGATATCCCTAAGAGACCTGTTTTTTCTGAAGGGAAGTGGAGGAGGAATTAATCTGAGAGTGGCAGATGTCTGGGAAGAGTCAAGGGAAGGAAAACTGTAGTCAGGTTTTGATATATAAGAGATGAATAGTATAAAATAAATGTAAAAAATAGTTTCAGCTACAAACAATAAAGGACTTCAGCCTAGTTATTGGAAGGGTGGAAATTTAAAAAAGAAAAAACTTACAAGTTACGGATGTACAAGAAGCAAAACCTTTGAGAAACAGAGAAATCAACAATAGTTGCATTCTGAAAATGCCTACATTAATTCATTGGGTGGTTTTGTTTTCATGGAGAAGGCCAAATTCTGAAAGTAAGCAAGGAAATTAAGAAGATAGGTTGAAAAAAACAAAATAATAATTAAATAACTTTTAAAGTTTTAATTTTAACACTTAAAGAACAAGCCAATAGGTGCTGCCGTTTGAGTTTTCTGAGTAGAGAATTCTCTGTTTAACTCTGTTCCCCATTTTTTAATAGGGTTATTTGGTTCTCTGGAGTCTAACTTCTTGAGTTCTTTGTATATATTGGATATTAGCCCTCTATCAGATGTAGGATTGGTAAAGATCTTTTACCAATCTGTTGGTTGCCGTTTTGTCCTATTCACAGTGTCCTTTGCCTTATAGAAGCTTTGCAATTTTATGAGGTGCCATTTGTCGATTCTTGATCTTAGAGCATAAGCCATTGGTGTTCTGTTCAGGAACTTTTCCCCTGTGCCCATGTGTTCGAGACTTTTCCCCATTTTCTCTTCTATTAGATTCAGTGTAGCTGGTTTTATGTGGAGGTCCTTGATCCACTTGGAATTGAGCTTTGTATAGGGAGATAGGAATGGATCAATTTGCATTCTTCTACATGTAGACTGCCAGTTGAACCAGCACCATTTGTTGAAAATGCTGTCCTTTTTCCACTGGATGGTTTTAGCTCCTTTGTCAAAGATCAAGTGACTGTAAGTTTGTGTGGTTTCATTTCTGGGTCTTCAATTCTATTCCATTGATTGACCTGCCTGTCAGTGTACCAATGCCATGGAGTTTTTATCACTACTGCTCTGTAGTACAGCTTGAGGTCAGGGATGCTGATTCCCCCAGAAGTTCTTTTATTGTTGAGAATAGTTTTTGCTATCCTGAGTTTTTTGTTATTCCAAATGAATTTGAGAATTGCTTTTTCTAACTCTATGAAGAATTGAGTTGGAATTTTGATGGGAATTGCATTGAATCTGTAGGTTGCTTTCAGCAAGATGGCCATTTTTACTATATTAATCCTGCCAGTCCATGAGCATGGGTGATCTTTCCATCTTCTGAGGTCCGCGCTTTTGATTTTTTTCTTCAGAGACTTGAAGTTCTTGTCATACAGATCTTTCACTTGTTTGGTTAGAGTCACACCAAGATATTTTATATTGTTTGTGACTATTGTGAAGGGTGTCATTTACCTAATTTCTTTCTCAGCCTGTTTATCCTCCGAGTATAGGAAGGTTACTGATTTTTTTTTTTTTTTTTAGTTAATTTTATATCCAGCCACTTTGCTGAAGTTGTTCAGTAGCTACAGGACTTCTCTAGTGGAGTTTTTTTTGGATCACTCAAGTATACGATCATATCTTCTGCAAATAGTGATATTTTGACTTCCTCCTTTCCAATTTGTATCCCTTTTACTTTCTTTTGTTGTCTAATTGCTCTAGCTAGAACTTCAAGTACTGTGTTGAATAGAGAGGGAGAGAGAGGACAGCCTTGTCTAGTCCCTGATTTTAGTGGGATTGCTTCAAGTTTCTCTCCATTATTTTGATGTTGGCTACTGGTTTGCTGTATATTGCTTTTACTATGTTTAGGTATGGACCTTGCATCCTGATCTTTCCAAAACTTTTATCATGAAGGGATGCTGAATTTTGTCAATTGCTTTTTCAGCATCTAATGAAATGACCATGTGGCTTTTTACTTTGAGTTTGTTTATATAGTGGATTACCTTGATGGATTTCCGGGTATTGAACCATCTCTGCATCCCTGGGATGAAGCCTACTTGATCGTGGTGAATGATCATTTTGATGTGTTCTTGGATTCGGTTTGCGAGCATTTTACTCAGTATTTTTGCATCGATATTCATAAGGGAAATTGGTCTGAAGTTTTCTTTCTTTGTTGGGTCTTTGTGAGGTTTTGGTATCAGTGTAACTGTGGTTTCATAGAACAAGTTGGGTAGCGTTCCTTCTGTTTCTGTTTTGTGGAATAGATTGAAGAGCATTTGTATTAGGTCTTCTTTGAAGGGTTGATAGAATTCTGCAGTGAACCCATCTGGTCCTGGGCTTTCTTTGGTTGAGAGACTTTTAATGACTGCTACTATTTCTTTAGTCATTATGGGACTGTTTAGATGGTTCATCTGATCCTAACTTAACTTTGTTATTTGGTATCTGTCTAGAAAATTGTCCATTTCATCCAGATTTTCCAGTTTTGTTGAGTATAGGCTTTTGTAGTAGGATCTGATGATTTTTTTGAATTTCCTTAGTTTCTGTTGTTATATCTCCCTCGCCATTTTTGATTTTGTTAATTTGTATACTGTCTCTGTGCCCTCTGGTTAGTCTGGCTAAGGGTTTATCTATCTTGTTGGTTTTCTCAAAGAGCCAGCTCCTGATTTTGTTGATTCTTTGTATAGTTCTTTTTGTTTCTACTTGGTTGATTTCAGCCCTGAGTTTGATTATTTCCTGCTCTCTACTCCTCTTTGGTGTATTAACTTCTTTTTGTTCTAGAGCTTTCAGGTGTGCTGTTAAGCTGCTAGTGTATGCCCTCTCCAGTTTCTTTTCAGAGACACTCAGAGCTATGGGTTTTCCTCTTATCACTGCTTTCAACATGGTAAGTTGTCTCCCAAGAGGCTCAGGCAGAGCCTGCCAAATACAGAGGCGGATGCTCACAGCCAACCATAGGGTCCCGGATGGAGGAGTTGGAGATGGGACTGAAAGAGTTGAGGGGGTTTGCAGCCCCATGGAGGAAGCAACAGTATCAACTGGCCAGAACCCCCGGAGCTCCCAGAGACTGGACCATCAACGAAAGAATACACATGTAAGGACTTATGGTGCTGGCCACATATGTGGCAGAGGAGGGCCTTGTTGGCCATCAGTGGGAGGAGAGGCCCTCGGACCTGAGAATGTTAGATGCCCCAGTATAGGGGAACATTAGGGAGGGAAGACAGGAGTGGGTAGGTGAGTAGGGGAGCACCTTCATAGAGGCAGGGGGAGGGGGAATGGGATAGGGGGTTTCCAAAGTGGAAACCTGGAAAGGGGAAAACATTTGAAATGTAAATAAAGTAAATATCCAAAAAGAAAAAATAAGAAAGAAAGAAAAAAAGAAGCCTTTCTTTAGGTGCTTCTCAGCCCTGCGAATTTCCTCAGTTGAGAATTCTCTGCTTAACTCTGTTCCCCATTTTTTGATGGGGTTATTTGGTTTTTTGGAGTCTAACTTCTTGAGTTCTTTGTATATATTGGATATTAGCCCTCTATCGGACATAGGATTGGTTAAGATCTTTTCCCAATCTGTTGGTTGCCGTTTTGTC
>JAPYYD010007478.1:0-10241 GCA_028551405.1 Uromys caudimaculatus
AGCTGAGTAGTACTCCATTGTGTAAATGTACCACATTTTCTGTATCCATTCCTCTGATGAGGGACATCTGGGTTGTTTCCAGCTTCTGGCTATTATAAATATGGCTGCTATGAACATAGTGGAGCATGTATCTTTGTTTTGTTTTTTGTTCTTTGCAACTTTCAAAATACATTCCTGACTCCAACACACTAGAACATGGGGATTGAGGCTCTCTGCAGTTACCCACATGACTTCTCCGTGTTCTCCATATTAAATCAGTAGTATAGCTATTATCTACAGCAATGGAGCATAGATGTACATTTGTGGAGAGCAATCTATAGTATTGCCAACAGCATGGGTTCAAAATATTTTGTTATATTAATCTTCAATTTGTTAATGTTCATAAAGTAAAATTCTAAGTTACAGTATGCATATTATTAAGTCTTGCACTTGGTAGAGATACAAATATTAATATGTCAGATAATGATTGCCAAGAACCTACACATACAAAATCATCACTACAAATACAAAGTCTTTTTCCTCTAAAATAAATTATTAAATTTTAGAGGTTCTGATACAAGCAAGAATAAAACTTTAAAAAATTATCTTTATTAAAATTATCTGCAAAAAGATTCTTAAATCATTTCTGGTGATATAAATATATTAATGTGCTAGAAGCATTATTTTAGTTAGGTTTGAATTTCTCGACAAATAATCTTTGTAGGATGGTTTGAGATTTCTAAATTATGTATTTATGTATTTATGTGTGTATGTATGTATGTATGTATGTATGTATGTATTTATTTAATTATTTATTTTAAACTCCAAATTTTATTCCCCTCCTGGGCCAACCTCCAACTGTTCCACAACCCATACCTCCTCCCTGCCCTTTGTCTCCCAGAGGATGTCCCACCACCCATCCCCCACACAACCAGACCTTTAAACTCCCTGAGGTCTCCCAGTCTCTTGAGGGTTAGGTGCATCTTCTCTGACAAAACCCAGAGTGGGTAGTTCTTTGTAGTATATGTGTTGGGGGCTTCATATCAGCTGGTGCCTTGTTGGTGGTCCAATGTCTGAGAGATTTCGGGGTTCCAGGTTAGTTGAGACTGCTGGTGCTCCTACAGGGTCACCCTCTTTCTCAGCTTCTTCCAGCTTTCTCCTAATTCAACAACAGTGGTCAGCATCTTCTGTCCACTGGTTAGGAACAGGATATAAATATCTGCATCTGATTCTTTCAGCTGCTTGTTTGGTCTTAGATTTTCAAACTGGGCAAACATTATCATGAAAGTTTAAAATGGAGAGTGTGGGTATTTCTATGTTTATCAGGATGTTTTCTGCAGCCTTCACCTGGAAGCATTCTTACCTTGCATGATGGCAATTGCTGAGTTCAGTGAAGGTCATAATCTCTTGCCTTGGTGCATTCCTGCTGAGTTTGATGATGTAAAAACATATGATGATGACTAATTGATTCAGGATATGCAATGTGAGTAGGTATCCTGCTTTCTTGAAATGCAAACAATTTGAAGATTAAAAAGGAAGATTAAAATAATTTTATTTTTATTGTAAAAATAGTCAATTCTTATGAGACTAATTTATGTGCTACTATCCCACATCTTTACTGTGTTCTCTAACAGAATTATAAAAAGATAAAGGTTGATATATATATTTACCATCGTTACTTCACTATATCTATAATGAAACACTGGTTTCAAGAGTTATAAATTCTAGGTTATAAGGGTATAATTATATTTTCTTATATTTTCACATATGGTTTTATTTTTCAACAATGATAATGAACATTTTGTGGTTTTCTCATATATATATATTGCAAAATGGAAAAATTAAACTAGTTGTTTCGTATTAATTCAAATACATATACTTCTCTCAATACCTATTTTGACTTCTATATACTTCATCTGTAAGGTAGATAACATACTACTTGCCATTTAACACTGAGAATATTTATTTAATAGTTCAGCACAGTATATGTACTATTGGCAAGACAGTTTCATTTTTAAAGTTGAAAAATATTTCATTATGCATACCTATCATCTTTGTCCCTTTATCTGGTGATACTAAGTTGATTTCGTACCCTGGCTATCATGAACAATGTTCTGATGAATCTTAAAGTCATGTCTTTGTAGAAAATGAGTTAATATTAATTGAATATACTCAGTAGCTAGATTGTGATATAATAAGGGAGTTGACTTTTTGAGAGATCTCCACACTATGCCCTTCCTTCCACTCATACAACTTTGTTTTAAGTAACAGTCAGCACTTGTTTTTTATACTTTGGATGGTTACTGCTCTGACTAGAATGAAGAGATGGATTCTTGTCTTTTTATTTGCATTTCCCTCACAATTTGTGACATTTTACAGTATTTTGTATACTGCAGGTCATTTGTGATCTTCATAACTTGTGATCAGAACAGGGGACTGTAATATGTGATTAATATATTATACCTTTCATGTGAGATTTTTTTCTTTCAGTAATTGTTTATTTTTACTTATTCACTTTATATCTTGATCACGTCTCCCATCCCAGTCCCCCCTCCCATAGTCATTTCTCACATTTCCCCCTTCCCTTCTCCTCTGTGAGGTTGGAGTCCCCCTCTCCCAGTATACCCCCATCCTGGCACATCAAAATCTCTGCAGGGCTAGTGCTTCTTCCACTGAGGCAAGACAAGACAGCTGAATCAGTGGAACAGATTCCACAGACGGGCAATAGCTTTAGAAAGAGCCCTGCTCCCTTGTTCCATATACATATGAAGATCATGCTGCATATCTGCTACATATGTGCTAGGTGTCTAGGTCCAGCTTGTGTATGCTTTTGATTGGTAATTTAGTCTCTGATAGCCCCCAAGGGTCTAGGTTACTTGACTCCATTGATCTTTCTGTGGAGTTCCTATCCCCTTTCTAGCCCTCAATTCTTTCCCCAACTCTTCCATACAAGTTCCTAAACTCCATCCAATATTTGACTATGGGTCTCTGCATCTGTCTGAGTCAGCTGCTGGGTAGAACCTCTCAGAGGACAGCCATGCTAGGAGCCTCTCTGTAAGCAAAAGAGACTATCATAAAAACAGTGTCTGGGATTGGTGTTTGTCCATGGGATAGGTCTCTGATTGGGCTGGTTTTTGAGTCTCTGTTTCATCCCCCATCCCTGCATTTCTTTTATGCAGGAAAAATTTGGGTTTGGAAGCTTTGTGAGTAGATTGATGTCCCTATCACTCTGCTGGAGTTCCTGCCTGACTAAAGGAACCATATCCCTACGGCTTCAGGTTCCATATCTAAGCTGTTGTGAGTCTCACCTAAGGTTAACCCCATTTATTCATAGGACCGTCTCCTATCCCAGATCTCTGATTCCTGCTGGACATGCCACTGTCCCCTGCTAGCTGCAGATTCCATTCATTCTCATGGCCATATAGCCATCTCTGTCTCTCCCAACAACTGATCCTGACTCTGCCATTTCCCTTCCAATCTCCTCTCCCATCCACTTGCCTTCTACCATCGGCCTCTTACAGTTATTTTAATACTGCTTTTAAGTGAGATTCAAGCATCCTAGCTTAAGCCTTTTGTTTTGTAGCTTCTTTGGTTCTTTGGAGTATAGTATGGGTATCTTATACTTTATGGCTAACATTCACATATAAGTAAGTACATGCCATGCATGCCATTTTGGGCCTGGCTTACTTTACTCAGAATGATATTCTCAAGCTCAATCCATTTGCCTGCAAATTAATGGTGTCTTTTGGGTGTTTTGTTTTGTTTTTGTTTTTGTTTTTTGTTGCTGTTGTTGTTATTGGATACTTTATGTATTTACATTTCAAATGTTATCCACTTTCCAGGTTTCTCATCCAAGCCCCCCCTCCCCTTTCCCTCCCCCTGCTTCTATGAGGATGCTCCCCCTCCCACGCACCCACTCCCACCTCACCACTCTGGCATTCCCCTATACTGGGGAATTGAACCTTCACAGGACCAAGGGCTTCTCGTCCTATTGATGCAAGACAATGCCATACTCTGCTACATATGCGGCTGGAGCCATGAGTTCATCCATGTATACTTTTTGATTGGTGGTTTAGTCCCTGGGAGCTGTGGGGGATCTGGTTGGTTGTAGCTAAATAGTATTTTGCTGTGTAGGTGTACCACATTTTCTTCATTCATTTTTCTTTTGAGGAATATCTAGGTTGTTTCGGTTTCTGACTATTACAAGTAAAGCTACTATGAACATATTTGAGCACCTGTCCCTGTGGTATAGTGGAACATCTTTTTGCTATATGACCAGGAATAGTGTGATTGGGTATAGAGATAGAACTATATTCTGAGGAAACACCCTGTTTTAGTCAGGGTTCTCTAGAGTCACAAAAGTTATGGAATGTCTGTATATATTAAGGGAAAATATTAGAATGACTTCCAATTTGCAATCCAAATACCCCACTAATGTGTAGCTGTGATTGGGATTTCTGAGCATCTAGTAGTTGCTCAGTCCCACAAGGCTAGGTGTTTCAGCTGGTCTTCTGTTCTATCTCAACAGGAACTACAGAGCTCTAGCTTTCAGCCTGCTAATTGAAGTCACAGGAAGAAAAAGAGACACTTTGAAAAGTAACTTTAGCATTTGTTTCTAAGTTGAAAAAGTTTCCTATGAAAGCTTTCTAAGAAAAGGGAGGATACGGAATGAATACAAAAGGGGGATAAGGGAAAATTCTTTGCCTTACTCTATTTGTCCTCAGCACTTATACAACTTTTTAGAATACATGATCACATGATAAAAATTTCATTACAAGTTCACCCATAAAATCAAATCAAAAATCGAATAAGAAGTTTACAACAGTGAATGTTTACACGCATATCGATTAGGAGTATTTATCTGGGTAAACATTCATCACCTGTCACAGCTCCACAGGTTCATCAAGAGTTTAAAAACATAACTATAGTATTAGTGAAGTTCTGTATAGATAAACTCAATCAATATTTTATCCTCTGTCCTAGTACCTATAATAAATTGTTAGTTTCCTTTTTATGACCTTTGTTTAATGGTTTTACAACATCTTGGAAGGTGCTTTGCATAGTAGAAAGCCTGATTACTATCTAGAAGGAGTTAACTGGTGACAAAATGGGAGACTTACAGAATTCTCATTGCAGTTTTGACTATCAGAAAAGTGCCTAATAGGAGTCTCACTATAAAAGAGCTTAATAAATACTGATAAAATTTTAGGAATTACTATAGGATCACCATTAATAATTAAGAAGTCATCTATTTGTTTATATAGCATCACTAAAAGAGAATACATCGTTGTAGTTCTGCAGATATCTGTGCAAAGGGGTGGACTAATACCTAGTGATTGTCATATATGTTTAGTAATAACAGGAAAATAATACCAATAGCAGAGATCTTTCCTGATATTTTTCTCCTGGACCTTGCTTACAGGAGCAAATCTGTCATGGATTATTATAATTCGAGGCAGACAATCTCAGGAAGATCACCTGCTAGGTTTAGCTTGTCCTATGATGGCTTCTGACAGAAGGAAACCTCCCTTTTTCTATTTTTCTTATGTAGGTCTCCAGCAGAGTGTATGGCCCAGATTAAAAATATGTACCACCAGACCTGGACCTAAGTTATTCTTTACTTGGAATTCGTTCTTTCTCAGGCTGGCCTTGAACCCAGAGATCTGCTTCTCTCTGGTCTCCTGGGATTAAAAGCATATACTATACTGCCTGGGAGTAAGCTTTCCATTGTCACTGTGCTTCACATACCAGATCAAAAGCCTATGTTTTCTAGCCTCAAGATCTAGATAACAGGTGTGCCCTCCATTTCTGGATTGTAGGTCATTTCAAATATAGCAAGATTGACACAAGGGAATAGCTATCACATTGGCAAGTTGATTTCAAAGTGGCTGTAAAAGTTTGCACTCACACCAGATGGGGAGGAGTGTTCCCCTTGCTCCACATCCCGACTGTTATTTGAAACTTTGATCTGAGGCATTCTGATGGGTATAAGATGGAATCTCACTGACCTTTTGATTTGCATTTCTCTGATGAATGAATAAGAACTTTGAACATTTCTTTAAGTCCATATAGGCCATTGCTGATTCCTGTTGAGAATTCTCTGTTCAACTCTACTTCATTTTTAAATTGGATTATTTGGGTTGTTAATGTCTAAGTTCTTGAGTTTTTTAGTAATTTTGGATAATAGTCTTCTGTCAGATGTAGAGTTAATGAAGATCCTTTCCCAATCTATAGACTGCCATTTGGTCCTAATGACAGTGTCCTTTATCTTACAGAAGCTTTTAAGTTTCTTGAGGTCCCATTTATCAACTGTTGATCTTAGAGCCTGAACCATTTGTGTTCTTCTGTTCAGGAAGTTGCCTCCTGTACCAGAGAGTTCCAGGCTATTCTAAACCTTCGGTTCTATTAGATTTAGTTTTACTCCCTTAAGAATTTTCTTCTCCCTTCTAAGAAGGACTGAAGCAACCACACTTTGGTCTTCCTTCTTCTTGAACTTCATGTGGTCCATGAATTGTATATTGGGTATCCAGAGCTTTTGGGCTAATATCCACTCAACAGTGAATGTGTGTTCTTTGTGACTGGATTAACTCACTCAGGATGATATTTCCTAGTTCCATCCATTTCCCTAAGAATTTCATGAAGTCATTGATTTTAATAGTTGAGTAATACTCCATTGTGTAAATGTACCACATTTTCTGTATTCATTCCTCTGTTGAAGGGCATCTGGGTTATTTCCAACTTCTAGCTATTATGTAGAAGACTGCTATGAACATAGTGAACCATGTGTCCTTCTTGTATGTTGGATAATCTTTTGGGTACATGCCTAGGAGTGCTATAGCTGGGTTCTCAGATGGTACTATGTTCAAATTTCTGAGGAACCACCAGACTGATTTCCACAGTAGGTGTATCAGCTTGCAATCCTACCAACAATGGAAGAGAGTTCCTCTATTTCCACATCCTTGCTAGCATCTGCTGTCACCTGAGATTTTAGCCATTCTGACTGGTGTGAGGTGGAATCTCAGGGTTGTATTGATTTTCATTTACCTGATGAATAAGGATGTTGAACATTTCTTTATGTGCATATCGGCCATTCTATATTCAACAGTTGAGAATTCTTTATTTAGCTCTGTTCCCCATTTTTAATAGGGTTATTTGGTTTTCTAGAGTCTAACTTCTTGAGTTCTTTGTATATATTGGATATTAGCCCTCTATCAGACACAAAATTTGTAAAGATCTTTTCTCAATCTTTTGGTTGCTGTTTTGTCCTATTGACAGTGTCCTTTGCCTTACAGAAGCTTTGCTTTTTATGAGGTCCCATTTGTTGATTCTTGATCTTAGAGCATAAATCATTGGTGTTCTATTCAGGAAATTTTCCCCTTTGCCCATATGTTTGAGGATCTTTCCCACTCTCTCATCTATTAGTTTCAGTGTATCTGGTTTTATGTGGAGGTCCTTGATCCACTTGGACTTTGAGCTTTGTACAAGGAGATAATAATGGATCAATTTGGATTCTTCTCCATGCTGTTCAGCAATTGTACCAGCAACATTTGTTGAAAATGCTGTCTTATCTACTGGATGGTTTTAGCTCCTTTGTCAAAGATCAAGTGACCATGCGTATGTGGGTTCATTTCTCAGTCTTCAATTCTATTCCATTGATCAAGGGAGGAAATACAGAGCCATAGTATGAAGCAGAGACTGAAGGAAAGGCCATCCAGGGACAGACTTACCTGGGGATCCATCCCATATACAGACACCAAACCCAGACACTATTGATGATCCCAAGAATTGCTTGCGGACAGGCGCCTGATATAACTGTTTCCTGAGAGGCTTTGCCAGGGCCTGACAAATACAGAGGTGGATGCACAGGGTCCCCAATGGAAGGGTTAGAGAAAGGACTTAAGGATCTGAAGAGGCTCACAACTCAATATGAAGAACAACAATATCAACCAACTAGATACCCCAGAGCTCCCAAGGATTAAACTACCAACTGAAGAGTACATATGGAGAGACCCATATCTCCAGCTGCATATGTGCAGAGGATGGCCTTGTTGTGTAGGATGAAATAAATAAACAAACAAACAAACGAATGAATGAATGAATGAATGAATAAATAAATAAATAAATAAATAAAATGACACCCATACTACCACCCGCAAGGCACTGTCGGGCAGGTCAACCTGTTCTAGTCTTGGCCGACTCTTTGACCAGGTGCTCAAATATCTTTGCACCTGACTCACTAAGTTCCCATGGCAGGTTGCTGCCACACCATCCCCAAGCTTCTAAATTCCAATGGCCTTTTGTGGTGCACTTCTTGCAAACCCAAGCTTTGCTTCTGTACCTTTCTCTTTAGAACCCAGTTGAATCGCTGTGTGAAGGAAAGAAAACACTACACAAGCTTAATTCAGAATTAACAGGTAACAAAATTGTTGGGTGCAGCAACTAGCATCCTAATTTGTAAGCCATTCTAAGTTAAATCCTTAGGTAGCTGAACCCAAGGAATTTGCCACTTGAACTAGGGGCCTGTGCTACCTACATTTTGGCCTCCACCATGTCTCTATCCAAAAGCTAGTTTCTTTCTCCTGTATCCCCCTTCCTCCCCTGATCTGGAAGTCATTCCTACTTGCCCAGTGATTGGTCCCCTGAAATCTTTATTCATTAGAGGAAATTTCTGCCCCTTTTTTGGACATCAATGGGAGGAGAAGCTCTTGGTCCTGTGAAGTCTCAATGCCCCAGTGTAGGAAAATGCCAGGGTGGGGCAGTGGGAGTGGGTGTGTGGGTGGGGGAGCACTCTCATAGAAGCAGAGGGAGGGAGTATGGGAATGAGCCTTTCTGAGGATGGGAATGGGCCTTTCTGGAGGGGAAACCAGGAAAAGGGGTTAACATTTGAAATGTAAGTAAATAAAATATTCAATAAAAATATTAATAAAAATGATTTAGTTTTATATTGAGTTTTTTTTATCTCCTTGCACTTGAGTTTTGTGCAGAGTGAGAGATGTGGATCTATTAGTATCCTTCTACATGCAGACATCCGTACAGACTAGCATCATTTGTTGAAGATGCTTTCAAAAATCAGTTGTCCATAAGTATGCGAGTTTATTCATTGTTTTCATTCTGCTAATCAGGAGGTCTGTTCCTATACCAGTATCAAGCAGTTTTCATTACTACTGCTCTGTAGTACAGCTTAAGGTCAGGGATAGTGATACCTTCAGTTTTTTTATTGTTCAGGATTGTTTTAGCTATCCTGTTATTTTGTTTTGTTTTGTTTTTTCTATATGAAGTTGAGAATTGCTCTGTCAAGGTTTGTGAAAAAATTGTGTTAGAATTTTTGTAGGAATGACATTGAATTATAAATTGATTTTGATAAGATGGGCATTTTTACTATGTTGGTGATACAGATCCATCAGCAGGGGGGATATTTCCATCTTCTGATTCCTTCCTAAATTTCTCTCTTCAGTGAAATGAAGTTCTTCTCATATAAGTTTTTCACTTGTTTGATTAGAGTTATTCCAAGATATTTTATACTATTCATGGCTATTGTAAAGGGTATTTCTTCCTTAATTTAAACTTTAGTGACATTTGTTTTACAAATGTGGTTGCCCTAGTATTTGAGACACAGATATCCAGAATTGAAATATCATCTTGGTAGATTTTTTTTCTTTGTCCTTTTCTGTCTCTTTTTTTGTTTGTTTGTTTTTGCATATGTTTATTTTTGGCACCATGTCTTTTTTTTTTCCTCCTTTTTTATTTTTGATACTTTATATACATTTGCAATGTTTCCCCTTTTCTGAGTCTCCTCTTTGGATACCCCCCCCCGTCCCCTCCCCAACCCGCCTCTAGGAGGGAATTCCACCTCCCACCCCACCGCCCCCCATCCACCCATCCCCATATTCCCACCTTGACATTCTCCTTTACTGAGGCCTCTAACATCCTCAGGCCCAAGGGCCTTTCCTCTCTCCCTGATGGCCATCGAGGTCATCCTCTGCCACATATGTGGTCCAAACCATAAGTCCATCATTGTGTATTCTTTGGTTGGTGGTCCAAACTCCAGGAGGACCGGGGGGGGAGGGGGTCAGGCCCATTGACTCTCTTGCTCCCTCCATGGGGCTGCAAATTCCCTCAGCTCCTTCAGACCTTCCTCCAACTCCTCCATCTGGGACCTCACTCTCAGTCCAGCGGTTACTGTTAAGTGAAACTTGGGCATTCTGAACTTTTGGGCTAATATCTGCTTATCAGTGAGTGCATACCATGTTCCTTCTTTTGTG
>JAPYYD010007479.1:0-10241 GCA_028551405.1 Uromys caudimaculatus
ATCAACAAAACCAGGAGTTGGTTCTTTGAGAAAATCAACAAGATAGATAAACCCCTAGCCAGACTAACCAGAGGGCACAGGAACAGAATCCAAATTAACAAAATTAGAAATGAAAAAGGAGACATAACAACAGATCCTGAGGAAATTCAAAAATCATCAGATCCTACTACAAAAGCCTATACTCAACAAAACTGTAAAATTTGGATGAAATGGACAAATTTTAGACAGATATCAAATACCAAAGCTAAGTCAGGATCAGATAAACCATCTAAACAGTCCCATAATGCCTAAAGAAATGGAGGCAGTCATTAAAAGTCTCCCAACCAAAAAAAGCCCAGGTCCAGATGAGTTCACTGCTGAATTCTATCAGACCTTCAAAGAAGACCTAATACCAATACTCTTCAAACTATTTAACAAAATAGAAACAGAAGGAACACTACCCAATTATTTCTATGAGGCCACAATCACACTGATTCCAAAACCTCACAAAGACCCAACAAAGAAAGAAAACTTCAGACCAATTTCCCTTATGAATATCGATGCAAAAACACTCAATAAAATTCTCGCAAACCGAATCGAAGAACACATCAAAACGATCATTCATCATGATCAAGTAGGCTTCATCCCAGGGATGCAAGGAGGTTCAATACCCGGAAATCCATCAATGTAATTCACTACATAAACAAACTCAAATAAAAAAAGCCACATGGTCATTTCCTTAGATGCTGAAAAAGCATTTGACAAAATTCAACATCCCTTCATGATAAAAGTCCTGGAAAGTTCAGGAATTCAAGGCCCATACCTAAACATAGTAAAAGCAATATACAGCAAGCGAGTAGCCAACATCAAAGTCAATGGAGAGAAACTTGAAGCAGTCCCACTAAGACCAGGGATTAAACAAGGCTGCCCTCTCTCTCCCTATCTATTCAATATAGTAATTGAAGTTCTTGCTAGAGCAATTAGACAACAAAAGGAGATCAAAGGGATACAAATTGGTATGGAAGAAATCAAATTATCACTATTTGCAGATAATATGATCGTATACCTAAGTCAACCAAAAAACTCCACCAGAGAACTCCTGCAGCTGATAAACAACTTCAGCAAAGTGGCCGGATATAAAATTAACTCAAACAAATCAGTAGCCTTCCTGTGCTTGAAGGATAAACAGGCTGAGAAAGAAATTAGGGAAATGACACCCTTCACAATTGTCACAAATAATATAAAGTATCTTGGTGTGACTCTAACCAAGCAAGTGAAAGATCTATACGACAAGAACTTCAAGTCTCTGAAGAAAGAAATAGAAGAAGACCTCAGAAGGTGCAAAGATCTGCCATGCTCATGGATTGGAAGGATTAATATAGTAAAAATGGCCATCATGCCAAAAGAAATCTACAAATTCAATACAATTCCCAATAAAATTCCAACTCAATTATTCATAGACATAGAAAGAGCAATTCTCAAATTCATTTGGAACAACAAAAAACCCAGGATAGCAAAAGCTATACTTATCAACAAAAGAACTTCTGGGGGAATCAGCCTCCCTAATCTCAAGCTGTACTACAGAGCAGTAGTGATAAAAACTGCATGGTGTTGGTACAGTGAGAGGCCCGTAGATCAATGGAATAGAATTGAGGACCCAGAAATGAACCCACTCACATATGGTCACTTGATTTTTGACAAAGGAGCTAAATCCACTCAGTGGAAAGAAGGCAGCATTTTCAACAAATGGTGCTGGTTCAACTGGCAGTCTACATGTAGAAGAATGCAAATTGACCCATTCCTATCTCCCTGTACAAAGCTCAAGTCCAAGTGGATCAAGAACCTCCACATAAAACCAGATACACTGAATCTAATAGAAGAGAAAGTGAAGAAAAGTCTTGAACACATGGGTACAGGGGAAAAGTTCCTGAACAGAACACCAGTGGCTTATGCTCTAACATCACGAATAAACAAATGGAACCTCATGAAATTGCAAAGCTTCTGTAAGGCAAAGGACACTGTAAATAGGACAAAACGGAAACCAAGGGAATCCTATGTCCGATAGAGGGCTAATATCCAATATATACAAAGAACTCAAGAAGTTAGACTCCAAAAAACCAAATAACCCCATCCAAAAATGGGGAACAGAGCTAAACAGAGAATTCTCAACTGAGGAAATTCACAGGGCTGAGAAGCACCTAAAGAAATGCTCAACATCCTTAGTCATCAGGGAAATGCAAATCAAAACAAGTCTGAGATTCCACCTCACACCAGTCAGAATGCCTAAGATCAAAAACTAAAAAACTCAGGTGACAGCAGATAATGGCGAGGATGTGGAGAAAGAGGAACACTCCTCCATTGCTTGTGGGATTGCAAGCTGGTACAACCACTCTGGAAATCTGTTTGGTGAACCCTTAGAAAAATGGACATAATACTACCTGAGGACCAAGCTATACCACTCCTGGGCATATACCCAGAAGATGCTCCAACATGTAATAAAGACACATGCTCCACTATGTTCATAGCAGCCATATTTATAGTAGCCAGAAGCTGGAAACACCCCAGATGTCCCTCATCAGAGGAATGGATACAGAAAATGTGGTACATTTACACAATGGAGTACTACTCAGCTATTAAAAACAATGATTTAATGAAATTTGCAGGCAAATGGATGGAACTTGAAAATATCATTCTGAGCGAGGTAACTCAGTCACAAAAGAACAAACATGGTATGTACTCACTGATAAGTGGATATTAGCCCAAAAGTACAGAATATCCCAATTTCACTTTACATTAACCACTGTACTGAGTGAGGTCCCAGTTGGAGGAGTGGTAGAAGGGACTGAAGGACCTGAGGGAGTTTGCAGCCCCATAGAGGGAGTGACAGTGTCAACTGGTCTGACCCCCCCTGGTCCTCCTGGACCCTGGACCACCAACCAAAGAATATACATGGAGGGACCCATGGTTCGGACCACATATGTGGAAGAGGAGGGCCTTGTTGGCCATCAGGGGGAGGAGAGGTCGTTGGGCCTGAGGGTGTTAGAGGCCCCAGTAAAGGGGAAAGTTAAGGTGGGAATATGGGAGTGTGTGGGTGGGTGGGTGGGAGGTGGAATACCCTCATAGAGGTGGGGAGAGGGAGGGGACGAGGGTTTCCAAAGAGGAGACCTAGAAAGCGGGAAACATTGGAAATGTAAATAAAGTGTCTAAAAAAAAATAAAAAAGAACTAAAATTAAAAAAAAAAAAATGTTCACTCAAAACATGATTACAGTAGAGTGACTGGGGACTCAAAGAAAACCAATGAAGGAACATGGACATACCAGGAAAGTAATAGAATGAATTTTGTTGATGTCAAGCTTGGCATTCCATTTCTGAGGAAGGCAAGTGGGGAGCCCTGGAGCTTGTGAAGGACAAAGTCCTTGACTCTTTAACTCTTTGCTATTCTGTTGCCACTGGCTTTGGATAATTTAACTCCTGCTGATAGCAGCAGGGAATTAATGAAAAAAGCTTACTTACCTGGGCTCTTTACTCTCTAACTCAAGGACCCTCACTGACCAATCAAGAAAAGGCTCTGAGTTCATTAATTATTCCTGATCCAGTGAGAAATGAAAAAGAAGACAAGAAGAAAGTCACACACAGACACACACAGACACACACACATGCACGCACACACACACACACACACACACATCAGTTGGGACTGACCACTTGTTTAAACACTTTCACAAATGCACAGGCATTGTTATGTACATTCTCATATATGTACACACGTATGTAAGTACAAACATATAGACCAACAGACAAATACATTTGGTGCATGGAGCAAAGCCACAAAAGCCACTTTATTTTCTTTCTCTGGCAAATTATACCATCTTAGACAAAAGTTCTTTATAAAATTATCTCATAGATAAATGTTATACAAAGGCAAAGTTGCAGAAAGACATCGATAGAGAATTAAAAGCAGTGCTTCATTCCATAAGCTCATTATAAATTCAAAGCAACAGTTTTGCATTGCCTTGCTTTAGCATAGTGCACACCTCTGGCTTTATGCTTGGACCTGACCTTGAATGGATATTCTTCCTTGATCATAAATTTGTCCTAAGCCTATTTCTCAGTGTAATTTATGAAAGCTCATTGTATTCCTTATTATGCAGCCTTTATTTACTATTGTATGAGGAGGTGTGTATTTTATTCATGTCTCTGATTATACTACACCTTTCTGCCAAAACATCTAAAACTATCTCCTTTAGCTTTCTTCCTTTATTTTAATCGAATCAGGAATTTTATAAAGTCATTAATTCAACTAAAGAGCACTAATTTATGAAAGTTAATCTTCATGTTTCTCTGCATAAAATTTGCCCAAAAAGGTGGGCTGATGCCCAAGAATCATAAAGTTATGTAATAGTGTCAGGAAAGGCATAACAGCAGCAAGAAGCAATCCTGAGTTGAAGTCTCTGAGGACCTTGCATCTCAGAGCAGATCCATCAGAGCCAGGAGAAACAGTGGGCCATCTCTAGAAACTTCATTTGCTTGCTGCAGCCTTTCCTAGATTGGCTTCTGACAGAGTTTTAGAAAGACCACAGTGACAACACAACAGTCAAGGTGCCTGACAGTTTTGGAAAACATCCTCTGAGAGTACTGAATAAACACCATCTGCTGCTCTTACCTCTGAGGATCTGGGATGTCAACCACTAGGGACAGATTCTTTTCTGCAGCTCCTTGAAAACAGAAGAACAGCATCAGGGGAATGGATTCCCTATCAGCAGTCAGCTCAGGCACATAGAGGGTGAAAGGTGGAGAAGATTTCTCTGTATCAATGGCAGGCTTTGGAGAGAAGATGAAGGTATTGCTATGGAATGTCATGAGGTAGACTGCCTTCTCTTCTTTTGTTGCTGATAACTGCTGAAGCCCTCACTTGTTCTTGATTGGGCACTTCTGCTGGGATGATGGAGGAGGTTGTGCAAGAGGGAATTTCTACTGTCACAGCTAGGGGGAATGGCTCAGGAGACTTTGGAGGAAGATAAGGCTCTAAGCACCAGAGTAGAGGAAGGTGGATAAGCCTCAGAACATTTTGGGGGTGGAAAAGGCTCTGTTCACTTTGAGGGTGACCACATAGGAAGAGGCTGGGTGAGTGGCTTGCACTGCTGCTGTTGTTAAGATATCATGCTGAAGTCTCTAGCTCTTAAGCACATTGCATGTTCAGGGGTGATTCACACAAAAAAGATTGGTGGAGACATGAAAGAACAAATCTATTTCTCAATCTGGTAATGCACATTATTCCCCAATTCCTGTTTTAGGACATTCTGGTTTTCCCATTTCCTATCAGCAATCTATTGCAGTAGTCTTTGGAAATCCTCTTGTTTTATGCCTTTTTCCAGAAGAAAAACATTTTGTTCCAATGAACAAGTAAAACTGTTTTCACACAGAAATGCCTTCAAGACAGACAGGGTCCATTTCTAGAACTCTATATAATCTCACAACCAATTTTCTGTCCATGTTGCCACTTATAACATACCAGTATGTGGTCTGGGGTGCCACTGGAAAGTACAGATGATAAGGAAAATACAATATTCTAATACCTACTAAGTCATATGGCTTTGAACATCACATGAGATGATATATATGAAAGAGATGTTCTCTGTTCAATCACCAACCAAATAAAAGGGAAAGCCAGCTATCCCATTGGACTAATTGACTCAATAATCATGGTGGTTGCACGAAAATGTGTTTTGGTCTTCATTTATAACAAGATAACAATATTCTTTTGTTCTTCTTACATTCTCATTTCAGTCTATAACAAGGATGTACTTGTAATTTGCCATAACCATAATTGACCTGTGTGTTCAGTATTCCTACATGTTAATAAGTTTAAGTTCATAAACGACCCCCCCAAATTTTGAGAAATATAACTATACGCAGAAAAAAAAAAAAACAAAAAATGCTGTATATCTTCCATAATTGGCAAAGCTAAGTTACAGGGTAAACACAAATATGTCTGCATGTTTAATCAGATTAACTTTTAAAGTACCTGCAGATGTGATACATGAAGATGCATCTTAAATTTTATGGACTATGAAAGGAAGCTGATAGTAGAGATGAAGAAGAGACTGACAATTTGAGACTCATGATAACTTTCTGTGCCACTTGTGTTATAAGTGGTGTCAAATATTACATATGACCCCCAATTCCATCCAGTAGTCATCTAAAATATTAAGTATAAAATAAACATAAGAAAATAAAGGGAAGACTGAAATATAATATGATTTTGAACTTGATTGCCTTTGCAAGTCACATGCAAGTCACTTCCTTAATCGAACAAATGTAGCATAGCGATGATGTCATTGATGGTGGTAGTACAAGTGATGTTGACTCTGGAGACAAGTGACATATAACTAGTGATGGACATAGTGCTCTTACTGAGGGTGACAGCAATGAGGATCTCAATAATCATGAAGGTAGGCAGTGGTGGAGAGTGTGATAGTTTGTATTGTTTGTGATAATGGTTGGTAGGATTGGTAATATTAATAGTGATCTGGTAGATAGCAATGAGACGGTAGTGAGGGTAGTGGAAACAGGTAGTGGAACCCAGCAGTTTTTAAAACAATAGTATGAATTAGGTGTGGAAGATTGTGCCAATCAAATGGAATGAATTAGTTCAATTATAACCAAAGACAAGTTTGGAGCACAATTAGGAGTTTCTACAAATAACAGTAACAAGAAGATGTTCAACATTTCCAGTTGTTTAAGAAACAAAATCCAAAATGCACCAGAAAGCCATTATACCCATGTGAGAACGAGTACCACTAGCATAATAACACGGCCTGACAGAGGAGTACATAAAAAGGAAAACAAATTCTTAGCTTGTGAGAGAGTAGATTAAGTCACAAAATATGGATATCTGTTTGGAGTCTTACAAAGAAATAACACTAAAGCAAAACTATCGTATGATTCAGCAGCATCACTTGGGTTCATATTTGTTTAAAAATCCTTATAGAGCATAAAAGAGAGATGGATAAATATCCATCTATCTCTCATTGCAAAGAGCTCGCTACCCGCCATGTCCCAGAGAACTCTTCCAGGACAGGCTATTGACTAGGTTCGAAGTTCCCACCAGCGGGTGCTCCGTGCTATAGAGAGAAACCGTTGGCGGGGAAAGAAGCAGGAGACAGAGCGTAGGAGCAAGACGAGACCCGATCAAGCTCCGTTTAATCTTTAATGTTACATATTTTTAAACACTTTTGGGTGGGAAATGGCAGAGGGAGGGGAAATCCACAATGTAGTCAGACATCATATGCATAATTATATGCCATAGTTGTCCCTGAGCTGAAGGCCAGACATCTAATCCCTACCTGGGGTCAGTAGGGTGGGGAGGGGTAAAAGGAATGCCTGCTGTGAAGCCAGAACCCTTTGTGTTGCTAATTAAGCTAAGCCTAAGAGTCAGGGCCCTAGATAATCTGATATCTGGCAGAAAGGAATCAAAGGAATGCCTGCTGAGAGGTCCAAGACACTGTGGCTAGCAAAATAAGTCAAACCTGGGATCCTTCATCTAGCAGAATATGCCAAGGCCAAAGCCTTTGTCTCTGACAATTCCTCCCTTTCTTTACAAAATGAGCATTATAGCCTTGCGTAGAGAAGGATGGGCTTGTAATCCGAGAGTGAGGGTAGAGGCCCAAACCTCCATGGTGGCCGCCATCTTTTGCTGGAGGAGGGGTTCTAGGATGACAACCCCTATGCATTTGGGCATGCCCTGCAGGGGAGCCAGCAATTATCGGGTCGTGCCCGGACCCTCCTTCCCTTGCAGTACTTTAGTCTCATATCTCTCGAATACCCACATGTCGAATCACGTGCCTGTATGCTGTACCATTGGACAGGTAGCCCTCTGTAGCAAGGGGCTCATTTCTGAATTATGATGGGGTAGGTGTCCCGATCTGGGAGGTGGGAGATGAGGATAGCACAAGGAAGATAAGGCATGGCCCATTCGATGATTGGGACAATAAGACCTTTGTCTCTTAACACCGATGCCCACGCCAACTCATGCCAGCCAGCAGGTAGCGTGCATAGATCTGGGTTCTATGCAGCTCCTGAAGGAGGATCATCGGCCTCAGGCTCTATGATTCCAAGATCTAGCAGATCGAGGCAATGATAATGAGCCTGCAAGGGTTGGGATGTCAGAGAATCAATCTGCTGATTGATGAATTTCGTGATTTTGTTAAAAATAAAAGGTCCCAGGCTTACTAGAAGTAAAAGGCTAATTATCGGTCCAGCAAGAGGCATAAGGAGGGAAAGCACCGTGGAATGCCACCAGGAATCAGCATCAGAAGAAAATTTCTGCTTCCTAAGGGAAAGGCTGATTTCATGAAGTTTTTTAACTTGTTCCTCAACAACACCTGACTCATTAACATAGTAACAACATTCTTCACCTAAAAAGAGACAGATCCCTCCTTTATCAGCTGTAAGTAAGTCAAGGGCTCTGTGGTTCTGGAGCGTGACCCGGGCCAAAGAGGAAAGCTGTCTCTGGAGCGAGGCTAGGGACTCTGCTGAGGCTTCTATAGCTACTTCAAACTGTTGACTGAGGGAAGAATAGGAATGTATTGAATATCCCAGGGATCCGCCAGGAAGGCCTGCAGGGACTGCTGAGGAGGCAAGAACAATGCCTGCGACCAAGGGGAGAAATACCGCATGTTTACTGTGGCATGGGGGTCTAATATCCTCTGGGATATAATAAAGAAATAGTCTCTTTAAAACTAAGGAGGGAAAACTTCTCAATAATAACCCACTATCCTCTTGCTTCTGTTTAGATCTGACTCACTTCTTCCAATACTTGCAATCCTTTTATAGAATATCAAGGTCCTGTAAGACTCACAGGCAATAGAACAAAAGCTAGTTGATAGACAACAACTGACATGTCACATTCTAACATAGTAGAAAAGGTGTACAATCAATACAACTTACATTAAATTCTGCAGAAAAAACAATATTTTAACATGACTGATAAAAATTGGGAGCCTTTAACACATGTACTAATACTTGTTCACAATATAGATCTTGTTCCAACTTTATCTCTTGCTAACATAACATTAGGAAACTGCAGCTAACTTTCAAATATGTCTTTGAGAATGTCCAGAGGCAGTTTCTGCTACAGTCTACGTTTTCTCTGTCTCACAGGGTCTAAAATCTTGAGGTAAGGCAGCTTATCTAATCTGGGATATAGGCAAGCAAAGGTAGGTCAGGAACAGATGTCCAATACAGCTTTTCTGTCACCAAGCTCACAGGTCAACATCATTCTGTCCCAGCTTCAGCATGTCTTAATCACTCTGGCAGCCAGCATGCTCCTTTAGCATCCTGTAGAAAAAACACAAATACGCCCTCTTCCCCACATTAAATACCTGATCTGGATCATGCCATGTGTCTGAATGGGTCCTTCTATATCACCTAGGCATAAATGTGCCTATTTGTAGAGTGCCATAAACACTCAGCAGAAAATCACTGGCATTCAAATTTTAAAATTCCAATCTTTTTATGCTATAGGGGATATGATTCTCCCTTTTTGTTTTTATATATAAAAGATGTTGTTGTAACGTTCCATGGCCTGTTCTATAATACTTTGTCCTTGAGAAAAGGAATCTTAGAAATATAATTAATATAAGATTGGTAACAAAACGTCTAAAACACCTGACTGCAATAGCCAGTTCTATTATCTGTTTGGGAACACCAAGCATAGAAAAACAATGTAGACAATGACTGATTATATTTTTAGTTGAGTCTCCTGTCAAAGCAGTTGTAACTAGAAAGCATGAAAGAGTGTCAATAGTTACATGTACATGTTCCAATAACATCCATTTGATATAATTGGTTAGGTATAAGTCCTCTAGGAAAAACATCATGTGGTACAGCTAGAAACTGAGGACATTCAGGATAAGCCTTATGCTCTATCAACTGAGCTATCTGGGCTCTAATACCTACATGAGTTCCTTATTAATCTTTTTAAAATCTTGATTTTAATAGCCTTATTAATCTTTTTAAAATCTTGATTTTGAAGTTTGTGTTGGATTAATGGAATAACCCATCTCTTGGAGGTGAGTAAGTACATCAGCTCCAATGTCCATTAATCCTTCAAAACTTTCTGCAATTATTAATTTAAGGTTAGGTTTCTAATTAGTAATTGAGCTCAATGCATATCAGGGAAACTAAAAAAGCAGCCAAAAGTTCTTTATGACACCTAGATAAGCCGTTTGCTGTGTGTGCCTTGAGATCTGAGGCTGAC
>JAPYYD010007480.1:0-10239 GCA_028551405.1 Uromys caudimaculatus
GGCCTGAGGGTGCTAGAGGCCCCAGTAAAGGGGAATGTCAAGGTGGGAATATGGGGATGGGTGGGCGGGTAGGTGGGAGGAGGAATTCCCTCACAGAGGTGGGGAGGGGGAGGGTATAGGGGGTTTCCAAAGAGGAGACCCAGAAAAGGGGAAACATTGGAAATGTAAATAAAGTATCAAAAATAAATAAATAAATAAAATTTTTTTAAAAATGTAAATCTTGCCATGGGTGGTGGTGTACAACTTTAATCCCAGCACTCAATGGCAGGTGCAAAGGCAGGCAGATCCCTGAGTTCGAGGCCAGTTTGGTCTACAAAGCAAGTTCCAGGACAGCCAGAACTGCAGGAAAGACCCTGTCTCCAAAGAAAATAAATTTAAATCTAGTTATACATACTCATCTGTCTAAAATTCTTTTATGTTTAATGTGTTTGTACTTAATGTTATACTCTAAGATAATATAAGTCTTTGATGCAATCTTTTCTTATTGTTTCGTTGCCATGACAAAGCACCTGACAAGAGCAATGGAAGGAAGAAAATGTTTGTTTCTCTCACAGCTCAAAGGTGCAGTTCATCACCACAGGGAAGTCATGGCAGTAGGAGCTTGAAGCAGCTGCTCACAACTCATCCAAAGTCAGTACACAGAGAGAGAACACTGGTCCTCAGGTACTTTGTCCTCTTTAGTCAACCCAGATGGTGTCACCCACAGTTAAACTGTGTCTTCTCAACTCTGTTAACCTAGTCTAGATAGTTCCTTATAATGATGCCCAGAGACTAGTCTCCCAGATGATTGTAGACCTTGTCAAGTTGACAATTTTATTAATTAATCATATATAGTAACCTATATTGTTTGCATAGCCTATACACTTAAATCCTGGTTCTTCCAGATAGGAAGCTTCCCCCATATAATGGATAAATGCATGTAAAATCTGTCCCTTTCCTGATGCTGGAATAGCACTTAATGAGTGTATTAGCCGTCTTTTCATTACTATAAGAAAATGCCAGGACAGAGTACTTTATAAAGGAAAGAGATTTATTTTAGCTCATGGTGCTGGAGGTCCAAGAGCCAAGTCACACAAAAAGCATTTCACAGGGTCCTTTCTATCCCACGCGCTTCGTCATACCATGGCAGGAAGGTACACACACACACACACACACACACACACACACACACACACACACAGAGAGAGAGACAGAGAGAGAGACAGAGAGAGACAGAGACAGAGACAGAGAGCGCAGTCCCTCAGTTATAGCCATTGGTATACAATTTTGAGAGCTCCACTCTAACAACCTAATCAAATCTATCAAATCTAATGACTTCTGGGTCCCCAATGTTAAACACCACAGTCAGATTAAGTTTCTGTCTTTTTAATACTATAAACGTGAGATGGTGCAGATTGAGCTCCTTCTTCAGTCTGAGGGGGGTGTAACAGACCCCAAGACTGATTCCATGTTGGCGGCACCATGCTGTACTAACCCTGCTTTTTGGCCTCTGTAGTTTCACTTCTCACTAACTATTCTTGCTAATGCAAGTGTGTTCATCAGGATATGGTTTTTTGCATAAAAGACAAAGAACAGTGAAGCTCCATGCTTACATGATTTGGGCAAATTCCCATGCAGCTGCCCACCAACAATACAGGAGCCTTGAGCACCTAGCTGAGCTAAGCACCAGAAAAAAAAAGAAAAGGACTTATTAACTACTATTTTCATGACAAAGAAATAGGTCATAGGAAAGAGCGAATTGCTCCTATAGTGGACAATAACTTTTCCACATAAATGTGAAGTTACCCATCTCTGCCTCATCCTGCCTGTATCAACAGAGCCATTGGAAGAAGGGAGAAGAAACAGGTAGACATGAATGGAGGGCATGGAATGTGAGAATTGCCTCTATTTTTATCAAATGCCAAAGCATCACAAGGGAGGTTTGGTTAAAGTGGTCTATTAGTTACTAATCGTATTTGTTAGTCAGCACCCTCTCATGATAACAAACACCCCAGATAACCAACTTCAAAGGAGGAAGGGTCTATTTTGGCTCAAGGTTTCAGAGGCTTCAATCTCTGAAGTTCTACAAGTTTGAGTTAATCTAGATGAGCGGTATCATTCTACAGGCTGATGTACCAGGCTATAAAAGAGAAAGCAAGCCAAGCCCCAGTATATATCACTCTCTGTTTCCTGCTACAGATCGTGACAAGCCACCTCATGTTCCAGTTGCCATGCCTTCTCCACTGTGACAGACTTTACCCTCCAACTGGGAGCCAAAACAAACACTCTTCCCCTTGTTTTTTCCCCACGTATTTTGTCGTAGCCACAAGAATAGTAGCTAATATAATTTTTTATAAATAAAATCAATTTTTTTAGATAAGTGGGTATTTATGAATGGCTCATGGGTACTCCTTATAAATATATTTGGCCTATAGTTTACTTGTACCGTTCATTATTCTAGCTTTTTTCCCTAAAGATTTCTTTTCTTTTTAATTATGTGTATGTGTTTGCAAATGTACCTGAGCACGAGGGTGCAGGGAACTGCAGAGGCCAGAGGCATAGGCTGCCTTGAGAGCTGGAGTTAGAGGCAGTGTTGAGCTCCCTTGCGTGTGTTTCAGGAACGAAACCCAGGTCCTCTGCAAGAACAATATTGCTTTTAACTGCTGAACCACCTTTCCAGCCCCTCTATCATACTTTCCTTTATAGTGCTGCCAAGAATGGCGTCTACTTGACCTGATACAAGTTTTCTCCTACAGCAGGTTGCTAACCACGAACTTACTTTGAGCCCTTAATTGCACCAGCACAAGAGCACTTTATTCCAGAGTTCTGTTCAAGTCTTGAGGACTTTTTCCCTAGCCCTCGCCAAACACAGAAGCAGCCCTTATCACTTGTGACCTCCACCCATGCACCAGTATGACTGTCTTCTTCCTCCTCCCACACCAAAGTTCCGATTCACTGTCTTCTCCTTCCCAAGGTTTTCCACTGAAACGCGGTAAACAAGCTCTGCTAGATATTCACAGAGAATTTTTTCCAATGTTCACCCTAGCTAACACTTATCCCCTCTAAAATTGTGCTCTCTAAATTTAACAGGCTCCAGGAAACAGTTGCAGCTCATTTTTTTATTTTTAATTCAGGAATAGAGGGTTAGGAAGAGAGTCAGTATTGTTTGAAACCATTTATGTCACCTCCGAGACCACTGTTTTCCTGTTGTGTAAAAATTCCTCTCCTGGGTAGGAGCCTGCTGTTTGGCCATTGGGTAGAACAGAATCTCATGGCTTTACAAGTGGATATCATACGATCACCGAAAGGAAGGGGCACTAACAGTGCTAGGTAAGGTAAAAAGTGAGGGTGCAAAATAAAACCAAATATAAAATATGCGTCCTAGAACTACTATGCTCTACTTAATGTTGTTTCCAGGAGAGTATGGGACAACAGTCCTCACCCTGCTATGTATGTTCAGTGGGACTAACCACTGTGTAAGTGGGTAGCAGACAATGTGAGCCAGGATTATTGCTGTTCAAGTGGGAGGTTATGGACAAACAAGCAGAAGAGGCTAGAGTTTAATATGATCATGAGTAAACATCAAATGTATCCACACAAACTCATATGTAGCATAAAATAGATAAATGTGGTTACCTACATAAATACTATATATATATATATATATATATATATATATATATATATATATATAGACATTCATACATTATACAAGTTAGCATATATGTGTGTGTATGAACATTTATATATAAACACACACACACACACACACACACACATATATATTTCCTTGCTGATGGGGTCTAGAAACTTGGACACCCCATGATAGCGCACATACCTAACATCTAGACCTTCCTTTCTGATACCATTCTTCAGTAAATAGACCAAGATTCCTTGACAAAATAATAGATTCTAAAACAAGGGTCATGAAGATGAGCCCCAAACCATCTTCTTCTATCAATTCAGAAAGTAAGCATTCAAAACCTGGCCCCAAACAACAAAACCCCAGCAGCAGAGAAGGGAGCAAAAAGGGGGAACAAAGGCAAAATGTCCGGATCCTTCTCACATGGGGATGCATATGTATGTATGTATGTATGTATGTATGTATGTATGTATGTGTGTATGTATACATATTTGGGGGTGCTATTTGCTGGGAAGAAAGTGTTCAGCAAGAGCAGGAGAGGATGGACAGAAAACCACAGTGAAGAGTGCATGTGAGCAGGCACAATGGTAGATGACTATCAAAATGTCATAATAATAATAAAAAAATAATAAAAAAATAATAATAAAAAACAAAAACAAAAAAAGTCATAATAAAACCTTTTTACTTTATATGTTAAGTAAAAATCTTAATAATAAAAACCCTAAAATCTCATATATATGAGGGTAAGCCAAAGGCAGTGATAGAAGAGCTATCATAAGCTGAATTGGAACAATGTGAGTAAGAAAATATAAAATGGTCTTAGATATAACCAAAACTATAAAATATACATCAATGAGTATATACTTATATAAATAATTGGATGAATTATGAAAACCTTCTATGCAAAAAGATACCAGATCATTTCTGTAGACGTTCTGCCCTCAAGAGGTAGAGTATGCCTCCCCACCCCATGGGCTATATGTAGAGACTTCCTTCCATGAGGAGCAAGGGGTGAGAGAATCACATTACACTGGACACTCACAACCTCATGCAAGTGATCCCTGCAAAGCCCAGCAGTAAGGAATTGTGTGTACAGCAAATGCTCAAGATACATGGTGACCATACTTGAATTCAACTTGTATATCCTGCCTTCCCAGCCTCAAACTCACAATCTACCATGACAAATCCCAGACAAGGCTATTTTCAAAACCCCTGGCCAGTAGTCTGCAAGCCTGTCAACGTTATAAAAACATGGAAAATATTAGAAAATGCCGTGGACAAGAAGGACTGAAGGAGAGACAACCAAACATAATGCGATCCTCAAAGGAATCCTACAGCCGGCACATCAGGCAAGCTCTAAGGACCAAGTGAGAACCAAATTTACCTGCTACTGATGTAGCAGCATCCTCTGTAATAAACACGTTCTACTCCTGGAATGTCAACAGAAAACCTGGGTTCAGGACTTTCCATACCATCTTTGCCATCTTTATCTTTGAAGCTTGTAAGCCTTTATGTTGTTCTTTTGAATAAACTAAGATCTATCTAAAAATAAAAAGAACATCTGAAAACACATTACTCCTAAAATTTTATCACAGTTTGTTTTAGTGGTTAGATTATACGTAATTTTATTTTGCTTATCAACATTGTAAATTAATACTATTGTTTCTTGGTTTTTAACTCTCAGAGGTTTGACATTAAACTCATAATTGGAGCATTTGGTCTTTAGAAGCTTTAGAGAAATAAGGTCAAGAAAATGGCATCTGTTTCCACCAGAGAGATAATAACACAAAGTTTTAATTGTGCCCTAGGAGCAGTTTTTCTAGGATGTCACTACCATGACACAAGATTTACAGGCCAGGGTCATCACAATTCATAGACACTGGACAAAATAGCCCTCTTCTCACATATAGAAGGACAGCAGGCCTGGCTTCAGCGAAGGTGTCGGCCCATAGCAACACAGGGAGATGATCTGAGGGTCCCTGTCCACTCTGCAGAGGAAGGACCTCATTCCTTTGCCAGGAGGGACAGAGAAAACTGTAGGTTGGCCAGGCATCACATTATGCACACGCTCTCAGAGGAACAAAGCTTACCATGAACAAGGAAGGAAACTCCCAAGCCAGATGATAACAGTCCAGGAGGCCTCCTTACTCCATGTTCCTGCCCCTAGGCACATTCTTACAAACAAACCAGGGCCATGCTCATGACTTCCTTTTCCTGTGACTCTCATTCAGGGGAACATGGGCCATACAGAGCAAGCTACACTTGATTGCTTGTGTGTTTGTTTGCTACAGCGCTGAAGATGGGATCCAGGGCCTCTGATACCCTATGTATATGCTCTATCGCTGAGCATAATTCCAGCTCTTGGAAAAAGTATTGACAAAAACAGTTATGACAGAATGAGTGACAGAGGGGAGACATTTTAAAGATCGGGAGACTATAGAAGGCATTGCTAGTTTCTTTGGCAAATGAAGCTGTACAAATCTTATGAGAGAGGCCATGGTTCAGTAGACAATGCTTAGCAGCACCGAGCTCTCCAGAAAGACAATCCTCCACCTGAGCTGCAAAAGTCAGAGTAGAGAACAGAGTACCATCACTGAGAACAGCAGAGCAGCAAGCCGGAGGGGAAAACATCCATTCACTGTTGTCTGTCACAAGAAGCCCTGCCTTTCACATTGGCCTGAAGTGACAACCTACAGTGACAGCAAGTTGACTTGCCACTGAGGTGACTGCATCTCATTTTCAGATAGACTCCAATTTCATAAATTAAGGGTGTGTGTGTGTGTGTGTGTGTGTGTGTGTGTGCGCGCGCGCACATATATATTTCATGAACATTTGTTTGCATTTGGTAAACAGATGATCAATAAAGAATAGTGGTTACTTAGGATACTATTCACAAAATGACATGTGCTGGTGGTCACAGTGTTACAAAACAGTCTAGTTGGAGGAATTTACAGAAAGCCATGGGAAAACTGTTATTCTTTCTTTTTTCATGTAAATCTTCAAATTTTTTATTTGGATATTTTATTTATTTTCATTTCAATGTTATCTCCTTTCCCAGTTTCCCCTCCACAAACCTCCATCCCAATCCCCCTCCCCCTGCTTCTATGAGGGTGCTCCCCCTCCCACCCACCTACTCTCCCCTCCCCATCCTGGCATTCCCTACACTGGGGCATCGAGCCTTCACAGCCAAGGGCCTCTCCTCCCATTGATGCCCAACAAGGCCACCCTCTGCTACATATGCGGCTGGAGCCATGGATCCCTCCATGTGTACTCCTTGGTTGGTGGTTTAGTCCCTGGGAGCTCTGGGGGATCTGGTTGGTTGATATTGTTGTTCTTTCTGTGGGGTTGCAAACCCCTTCAGCTCCTTCAGTTCTTTCTCTAACTCCTCCATTGGGGACTCTGTGCTTAATCCAATGGTTGGCTGCAAGCATCTGCCTCTGTATTTGTTAGGCTCTAGCAGAGTCTTTCAGGAGACAGCTATATCAGGCTTGTGTCAGCAAGCACTTCTTGGCATCTGCAATAGTGTCTGGGTTTGGTGTCTGTATATGGGATGGATCCCCAGGTGGCACAGTTTCTGGATGGCCTTTCCTTCAGTCTCTGCTCCACACTTTGTCTCCATATTTCCTCCCATGAGTATTTTGTTCCCTTTTCTAAGAAGGACTGAAGCATCCACACTTTGGTCTTCCTTCTTCTTGAGCTTCATATGGTCTGTGAATTGTATCGTGTGTATTCCGAGCTTTTGGGCTAGTATCCAAAGCTGTTATTCTAAGCAAGGGCTCTCTCTTGGGGCCCTTTAGGCACTCCCAGTTTCTGTGCTTTTCCCTTCCACTCAGGCTTCAGCCCCCAAAACATTACATTGATGTCTCCAAGCCTGTCAGCCTCTCATTCTTCCATTCACAGCCATTCTCTAGGCTGTGTGAGAGCAGAGCTTATCAAAGCTTCCCCATGCCTGGCATCAGTGTGTCACAGGGTAGCTTAGCTGTGCTCCTGGGGTTTTCATTGCCATTGGTCACAGGGTAGCTTAGCTGTGCTCCTGGGGTTTTCATTGCCATTGGTCACAGGGTAGCTTAGCTGTGCTCCTGGGGTTTTCACTGCCATTGGTCACAGAGTAGCTTAGCTGTGCTCCTGGGGTTTTCATTGTCATTGGTCACAGGGTAGCTTAGCTGTGCTCCTGGGGTTTTCATTGGCATCACCATGAACCCAGCAACAGTTCATTCTCATATTTTGCTGCCCTCACCTAGTCCACCCTCTTCTTTTTAATTTTCATAAGCTTTATTTAGATATCACTCACATTTTACAAATCTCACTTTTAGAAATGTACCACTCAAAGATTTTCTTATGTATACACCTGGGCAACTATTTCTCATTATTTACTAAAATATTTTTATTACATCCAAATAAGTCTCTTATCAGTTAGCAATCATTAATCATTTTCCCCTACCTTAGACATGCAGATCCCCCTAATTGACATGCACCTCCATTTCCTTATCCTGTGCACAAGTTCCCTGCCTATTGCTGTAATAAAACACTGTCCAAAGCAACTTTGTGGAAGAAAGAATTTAACTGGCTTACACTTAACACTACATGGCACAGTCGTAATCAAGGGAAGCTGGAGCAGGAGCAGGAGAAAGGACCTTATAGGCAGGAACTGAAGCAGAGGCCATGGAGGAGTGCTCCCTGTGGGCTTTCTCCTCAGGACTTGCTCAGACAGGAACTGAAGCAGAGGCCATGGAGGAATGCTCCCTGTGGGCTTTCTCCTCGGGCTTGCTCAGCCTCTTTTCTCATACAACCTGGAACTACCTGCCCAGGGATGGCACCAGCACCATGGGCTAGGCCCTCCCAGATCAATTAGCAAATAAGAAAATGCCCCCAGACCTGCCCACAGGCCAATCTAAGGATTGGAGTTTTTCAGAAGGTTGTTCTAAAGACCTGCCATCTAAAAAACAAGTTATTAACTTTAATAGTTTTAATTATTAAATTTAATTAAAAGCTAAATTTAATCTATTTTAATTAATTTTAAATTAATTTATTTTAATTAATTAACTAAATTAATTAATCAGGTAGTTCTTCAACTGAGGTTCACTCCTCTCAGGTGACTCTAATTTGTGTCAAATTGATAAAAACTAACCAGCACAGCATGCGAGTTTCCTTTTGTCTTCAATAAGCACTATATGTATACCAATGAATTGTATTAAAATATATTTCTTTATGATTTATTATCAGTCAGTGTTTGATGTGTATACTTATTTTGTGCCCTGTGTATCTGGTGTTACACAAACCTGTTTTGGTTGTGAGTAGAAAAAGCTTCAGTAAGCCTGGTCTGAAAACTGGTTGATTGTTCTACTCCAGGGCTCACAGAGCTGGGGCAGTTCCACACGACCCACCAAGTGAGCTGATCTCTCAGCTTTAAGTTGCTGTTCTCGTATCTCTGGGAACCTTGAATGGATCTGTTCCGTACTACATGGGGATGTGAACTGGTTGAAGGGGATGAGTCCATAAAGAACAGTAGGTGGAACTTTCTGCTCTAAGCCTGCATACCTGAGAATGTGATTGGCCATCATTCATAGGACTCTGTCAGGTTTTATTGCATAATTGATCTTAAGATAAAAACTGATCTGGAGGAGGGGATTGAAGGAAGCACACAAGTGGGCTGGACACTTTCTCCAACCAATAGCAAAAAGGAAAACATGTATATTTAAATCACAGTTAAGACTCTCTGTGCTATTGCCAGTTTGTAGACGGGCAGAGCTGAGAGAATGCAGGTAGCCTCTAGGTTCAAAGAGTGGTCCCTTATTGACATCAACAAGCAATGGGAGCGTCTGTGCTGCATCTGCAGTGGACCCGACTCTTCTAGTCCAGTATTTCACACAACTTCCAGGTAATGTCAGTCTCACTAGCTCCCTGACCACAGCTCCAAAAGACCTTAAACAGGAACTAACTGGCTGAACCTTCCACGACTTTTGGCCTATAGAACTATGAATTAATAAATGTTTATTTGTTTGTTTTAATATGTAGCTCTGGCTGGCCTGAATGTAAGAAGACCCTTAGAAAACCAAAAGTTGCTGGCCAGGGAACTTCTTAGCTATGTGAAACTCTCCCACCATTTGGGAGATGGGCATTACTTGACTACCCATTAGGTTATAATCTAGCATCTTAAAGGCATGGCCATTTAAATTTTCTCCCCACAGATAATTTATAAACATTCAACAAGGAATAGAGAATATAGGAGTTTGAAATTTTTAATAAGTTGTTTTTAGACAACAGAAATCATACTTCCTTGCTACTTTGACATTTTTTCCCTCTAAAAACTAAAGGAAACTTACTCAGGTGGGTATCGAACAAAATCCAGAAGTTTGGAGTTGAATATTATAAATACCGTTTATTCTATTAAAGACAGGTTAAATTATTCACAGTAGCTGAAAGGTAGAAGGCACACAAGATCCATCAATGGATAACAATGTGTGTGTATGCATACATGCGTGTGTGTGTGTGTGTGTGTGTGTGTATAATGCATGTAATATATGTGTATATATTTTAAAGACTAAATATTAGTACATCATATATATATATATATATATATATATATATATATATATATATATATATATATATATATA
>JAPYYD010007481.1:0-10238 GCA_028551405.1 Uromys caudimaculatus
AATTTCCGATATGAATATCGATGCAAAACTACTCAATAAAATTATTCCAAATTGAATCCAAGAACACATCAAAACGATCATTCATCATGATCAAGTAGGCTTCATCCCAGGGATGCAGGGATGGTTCAATACCTGGAAATCCATCAATGTAATTCACTACATAAACAAACTCAAAAGAAAAAAACCACATGGTCATTTCCTTAGATGCTGAAAAAGCATTTGAAAAATTCAACATCCCTTCATGATAAAAGTCTTGGAAAGATCAGGAATTCAAGGCCCATACCTAAACATAGTAACAGCAATATACAGCAAACCAGTAGCCAACATTAAGCTAAATGGAGAGAAACTTGAAGCGATCCCACTATCTATTCAATATAGTAATTGAAGTTCTAGCTAGAGCAATTAGACAACAAAAGGAGGTCAAAAGGATACAAATTGGTAAAGAAGAAATCAAATTATCACTGTTTGCAGATGATATGATCATATACTTAAGTGTCCCGAAAAACTCCACCAGAGAACTCCTGAAGCTAATAAACAACTTCAGCAAAGTGGCCGGATATAAAATTAACTCAAACAAATCAGTAGCCTTCCTATACTCAAAGGATAAACAGGCTGAGAAAGAAATTAGGGAAATGACACCCTGCACAATTGTCACAAACAATATAAAGTATCTTGGTGTGACTCTAACCGAGCAAGTGAAAGATCTATATGACAAGAACTTCAAGTCTCTGAAGAAAGAAATCGAAGAAGACCTCAGAAGGTGGAAAGATCTGCCATGCTCATGGATTGGAAGGATTAATATAGTAAAAATGGCCATCCTGTCAAAAGCAATCTACAAATTCAATGCAAGCCCCATCAAAATTACAACTCAATTCTTCATAGACTTAGAAAGAGCAATTCTCAAATTCATTTGGAACAACAAAAAAACCCAGGATAGCAAAAGCTATCCTTAACAACAAAATAACTTCTGGGGGAATCAGCATCCCAGACCTCAAGCTGTACTACAGAGCACTAGTGATAAAAACTGCATGGAATTGGTACAGTGACAGGCATGTAGATCAATGGAATATAATTGAGGACCCAGAAATGAACCCACACTCATATGGTCACTTGATTTTCAACAAAGGAACTAAAACCACTCAGTGGAAAAAAGATAGCATTTTCAACAAATGGTGCTGGTTCAACTGGCGGTCTACATGTAGAAGAATGCAAATTCATCCATTCCTATATCCCTGTACAAAGCTCAAGTCCAAGTGGATCAAGGACCTCCACATAAAACCAGATACATTGAATCTAATAGAAGAGAAAGTAGGGAAAACTTTCGAACACCTGGGTACAGGGGAATAGTTCCTGAACAGAACACCAGTGGCTTATGCTCTAAGATCAAGAATAGACAATTGGGACCTCATGAAATTGCAAAGCTTTTGTAAGGCAAAGGACACTGTCAATAGGACAAAACAGCAACCAATAGATTGGGAAAGGATCTTAACCTATCCCATGTCCGATAGAGGGCTAATATCCAATATATACAAAGAACTCAAGAAGTTAGACTCCAAAAATCAAATAACCACATCAAAAAATGGGGAACTGAGCTAAACAGAGAATTCTCAACTGAGGAAATTCACAGGGCTGAGAAGCACCTAAAGAAATGCTCAACATCCTTAGTCATCAGGGAAATGCAAACCAAAACAAGTCTGAGATTCCACCTCACACCAGTCAGAATGGCTAAGATCAAAAACTCAGGTGACAGCAGACGCTGGCAAGGATGTAGAGAAAGAGGAACACTCCTCCACTGTTGGAGGGATTGCAAGCTGGTACAAGCACTCTGGAAATCAGTTTGGCGGACCCTCAGAAAAATGGACATAATACTACCTGAGGACCCAACTATACCACTCCTGGGCATATACCCAGAAGATGCTCCAACATGTAATAAAGACACATGCTCCACTATGTTTATAGCAGCCATATTTATAATAGCCAGAAACTGGAAACAACCCAGATATCCCTCATTAGAGGAATGGATACAGAAAGTGTGGTACATCTACACATTGGAGTACTACTCAGCTATTGAAAACAATGACTTAATGAAATTTGCAGGCAAATGGATGGAACTTGAAAATATCATCCTGAGTGAGGTAACTCAGTCACAAAAGAACGAACATGGTATGTACTCACTGATAAGTGGATATTAGCCCAAAAGCTCAGAATGCTCAAGTTTCACTTTACAGTAACCACTGTACTGAGAGTGAGGTCCCAGATGTAGGAGTTGGAGAAAGGTCTGAAGGAGCTTAGGGAGTTTGCAGCCCCATGGAGAGAGCAACAGCATCAACATGCCTGATCCCCCCTCCTGGTAGTCTTGGAATTTGGACCACCAACCAAGGAATACACATCTATGGACCCATGGTTCGGACCGCATATGTGGCAGAGGATGGCCTCATTGGCCATCAGGGAGAGAGGAGAGGCCATTGGGCCTGAGAGCGTTAGAGGCCCCAGTGAAGGGGAATGTCAAGGTGGGAATATGGGAATGGGTGGGCGGGTGGGTGGGAGGTGGAATTCCTCCATAGAGGTGGGGAGGGCCAGGGGATAGGGGGTTTCCAAAGAGGAGACCTAGTAAAGGGGAAACATTGGAAATGTAAATAAAGTATCAAAAATAAAAAAAAAAATTAAAAAAAAAAGAAATGAAAAGGGAGATATAACAACAGATTCTGAGGAAATTCAAAAAATCATCAGATCCTACTATAAAAGCCTATACTCAACAAAACTGGAAAATCTGGATGAAATGGACAATTTTCTAGAGAGATATCAAATACCAAAGTTACATCAGGATCAGATAAACCACTTAAACAGTACCATAACCTCTAAAGTCATAGAAGCAGTCATTAACAGTCTCAGAACAAAAATAAGCACAGAAGCAAATGGGTTTGGTGCAGAATTCTATTAGACCTTCAAAGAAGTTCTAATACCAATACTGTTCAAACGATTCCACAAAATAGAAACAGAAGGAAAACTACCCAATTCCTTGAGGCCACAATTACACTGATACCAAAACCTCACAAAACCTAACAAAGAAAGAAAACTTCAGACCAATTTCCTTATGAATATCGATGCAAACATGCTCAATAAAATTCTCACAAACCGAATCCAAGAGCACATCAAAACAATCATTCATCATGATCAAGTAGGCTTTATCCCAGGGATGCAGGGATGGTTCAATACCAGGAAATCCATCAATGTAATCCACTACATAAACAAAGTCAAAGGAAAAAACCACATGGTCATTTCATTAGATGCTGAAAAAGCATTTGACAAAATTCAACATCCCTTCATGATAAAAGTCTTGCAAAGATCAGGAATTCAAGCCGATACCTAAACATAGTAAAAACAATATACAGCAAACCAGTAGCCAGCATCAAACTAAATGGAGAGAAACTTGAATGAATCCCATTAATATCAGGGACGAGACAAGGCTGTCCACTCTCTCCCTATCTATTCAATATAGTACTTGAAGTTCTAGCTAGAGCAATTAGACAACAAAAGGAGATCAAAGGGATACAAATTGGAAAGGAAGAAATCAAAATATCACTATTTTGAGATAATATGATCATATACCTAAGTGATCTGAAAAACTCTACCAGAGAACTGCTACAGCTGATGAACAACTTAAGCAAAGTTGCCGGATATAAAATTAACTCAAATTTGTAGCCTTACTATACTCGAAGGACAAACAGGTTGAGAAAATAATTAGGGAAATGACACCCTTTACAATTGTCACAAACAATATAAAGTATCTTGGTGAGACTCTAACCTAACAAGTGAAAGATCTGTATGTCAAGAACTTCAAGTCTCTGAAGAAAGAAATCGAAGAAAACCGCAGAAGATGGAAAGATCTCCCATGCTCATGGATTTGCAGGATTAATATAGTAAAAATGGCCATCTTGCCGAAAGCAATCTACAGATTCAATGCAATCCCCATCAAAATTCCAACTCAATTCTTCATAGACTTAGAAAGAGCAATTCTCAAATTCATTTGGAATAACAAAAAACCCAGGGTAGCAAAAACTCTTCTCAACAACAAAAGAACTTCTGGGGGAATCAGTATCTCTGACCTCAAGCTGTACTAAAGAGCAGTAGTGATAAAAACTGCATGGTATTGGTACAGTGACAGGCAGGTAGATCAATGGAATAGAACTGAAGACCCAGAAATGAACCCACACACATATGGTCACTTGATCTTTGACAAAGGAGCTAAAACCATTCAGTGGAAAAAGGACAACATTTTCAACAAATGGTGCTGGCTCAACTCGTGGTCTACATGTAGAAGAATGCAAATTGAACCATTCCTATCTCCCTGTACAAAGCTCAAGAGCAAGTGGATCAAGGACCTCCACATAAAATCAGATACGCTGAATCTAAAAGAACAGAGTGGGGAAAAGTCTGGAATACATGGGCACAGGGGAGAAGTTCCTGAACAGAACACCCATGGCTTATGCTCTAAGATCAAGAATCGACAAGTGGGACCTCATAAAACCGCAAAGCTTCTGTAAGGCAAAGGACACTGTCAATAGGACAAAACGGCAACCAACAGATTGGGAAAAGATCTTTACCAATCCTACATCCGATAGAGGGCTAATATCCAATATATACAAAGAACTCAAGAAGTTAGACTCCAGAGAACCAAATAACCCTATCAAATAATGGGGAACAGAGCTAAACAGTGAATTCTCAACTGAAGAAACTCAAACGGCTGAAAAGCACCTAAAGAAGTGTTCAATATCCTTAGTCATCAAGGAAATGCAAATCAAAACACCCTTCAGATTCCACCTCACGTTAGTCAGAATGGCTAAGGTCAAAAACTTAGGTGACAGCAGATGCTGGCGAGGAAGTGGGATTTCAAGCTGGTAGAGCCACTCTGGAAATAAGTTTGTTGGACCCTCAGAAAATTGGACATAATACTACCTCTACCACTCCTGGGAATCTACCCAGAAGATGCTCCAACATACAATCACACATGCTCCACTATGTTCATAGCAGCCATATTTATAATAGCCAGAACCTGGAAACCACCCAGATGTCTCCCTCAACAGAAGAATGGATACCAAAATTGTGGTACATTTACACAATGGAATACTACTCAGCTATTAAAAACAACGACTTCTTGAAATTCGCAGGCAATTGGATGGAACTTGAAAATATCATCCTTAGTGAGGTAACTCAGTCACAAAAGAGCAAACTCGGTATGTACTCACTGATAAGTGGATATTAGTACAAAAGTTCGGAATACCCATGATTCAATTCACAGCAACTGTTGTACTGAGCGTGGGGTCCCAGGTGGAGAAGTTGTAGAAGGGTCTGAAGGAGCTGTGGGAGTTTGCAACCCCATGTAGGGAGCAGTAGTGTCAACTGGTCAGGCTCCCTGATGCTCCCAGAGCCTGGACCACCAACCAAAGAATACATATGGAGAGACCCATGAGCCTGACCATATATGTGGCAGAGTAGGGCCTTGTTGGCCATCAGTCGGAGGAGAGCCCCTTGGGTCTGAGAGTGTTAGATGCCCCAGTGTAGCAGAATGCCAGGGAGGGGAGACAGGAGTGGGTGTATGGGTGGGGGAATACCCTCATACAGGCAGGGGGATGGGGAATGGAATAGGGGATTTCCAAAGGGGAGACCTGGAAAGGGGAAAACATTTGAAATGTAAATAAAATATCAAAAAAATATATATATCTTTAGAGAAGGAGCTCTTAGAATTACAAATGCTCCTGTGAAGGCTTGCAGTGTAGGGGAATGCCAAGGTGAGGAGTCAGGAATGGGTGGGTGGGTGGGGGAATTCCCGCACAGAAGCAGGGGTAGGGGGGGATGGGGTAGTGGGTTTCAGTGGGGGGGGAACAGGAAAGGGGATAAGATTTGAAATGTAAATAAAGAAAATATCCAATAAAAAAATGGTTGCAAACACTCGAGTATGTGGTGAAAAACTCATAAACCATTTATGGGAATATAACTTTTTGAGAAGTTACAATAGGTAATAATTGAGATTTCTTTAAAATTTAAAAATAGATTTTACATAGATTGTTGTTATATGCATCTTTTGATATGTACCCAAAGGAAATAAAGTCAGCCTGCATGTATGTATTTATTTTAAACTGCTATGTGAACATAGCTAAGATGAAAAAACTGTTTGAACTAATACTAATTGGTAAATTTATAAAGATGGTGTGGTATACTTAAATGTAAAGTCTTGTTCAGACATTGAAGATACATTTTATTATTTTAGCTAGCAAAGGCCATTGGAGGATATTAAGTGAAATCATCCAAACAAGGAAGACAAGTACTTTGTGTTCTTAGTCACAGAGTAAAAAGAAAGAGTAAAATTTCTCTGGAATGCATGACAGGATTAATAGATGTTAGTTGTCTTATCTAAGAGAAGGGGACATTATATGAATTTAATAAATGCAAGACCTATACAGGTGTGGTGATTTGAAAAAGAATGGCCTCCATAGACTCACATATTGCTTATTCTTGGGGATTGCTGATACTTGAGAAGGATTAGGAGCTATGGCCTTGTTTGAGTTGGAGTAGTCTTGTTAGAAGTATGTCTATCTCTTGCTCTTTCCCGCAGAGCCAGATGTAGAATGCTCAGCTACTTCTCCACCATCATGTCTACCTCTGTGTCACCATGCTCCCAGACATGATGATAGTAGACTAAATTTGTGAAATTGTAAGCAATTTCCAAGAAAAGCTTTCTTTTAAAAGAGTTACTAAGGTTATAGTGCCTGTTCACAGCAACAGAACACTGAGAAAACAGGTATAGAATATCATGCTGGTACCCTAACCAATTTTTGGACCTTAATACATGTTAGTAAAAACTTAATTAGAAAGAATAACATGCACAATTTTATTTGACAAGTCTTTTTATAAAAACAGTCTAATAATCTTTTTTTTCATGTGCTGATACTTGGCACCAAAGCACAAAACAAAACAGTACCAGTCCTTTCATTTTGTGAATGTTCTATTACAAACAGAAAAATATCCATATAATAAAACTGAATCACCGATAATCTAGGAGAAAAAGGTACTCACGTAAACAGGTTGGCGGCTCAGACCACTCTCCATTTATACATGTTATTGTCTTCTTTCCCTTAAGTAGATAATAGGCCTGGCACTGATATTCAACTGATGATAATGGTGCATATTCAGGTAATGGGAAGGAGGTAATGTCTCCATTGTCAATAGGAGGAGGAGGACCACATGTCCTTATTGTATCTAAGAAGATAACATTTGAATGTTTGACAATCAGGCCAAATTACAGATTCAAGTTGAACCAAAAAGAGTACAGTATTAAAAAAGACTTTAGTGATTTCTGGCTAAACAAATGATTACTTGAAGAAGTATTAATCATATAAACTGAGAGTTACAAGTTCTTTCTTCCTTCTCACCTAAAGCATTTACTTAACTACAGCAAACATGTCTGCTCTGAAGGCTTCAACTGCTTGTAATATCTTAACAGCTTCTAAACACGAAGATGCCAACATAGACAGTTGTTATTTTAAGAAACTCAATTGTATATTACCTATATATTCCCACTCTTTATTATTTTGTAGACATACACATATGAAAAAAGACTTTAAAGCTTATAATGTTACAGAAGGCTAATAAGTCTTTCTGGATTTCTGATAGGCATACTTATCTATATGCTATATTGTTGCTAAGTAAATCTGAAATTCTTGGGCATAGTACTTTCAGTAAACATTATATAAAGAAAGGAGACATTGAGAATTCTAGCAAAGAAGTTCAGAACTCGTCTATGTATAATACTGTTGTATATGTTTTTCTATTGGACTACTGATTGCCCTCGTGAAGACACAGGGAAAGTCTGAAATGAAAAGTACTGATATTATGTCTTCAGTAAGATCTCAAGAGAAACATCATGAAAAAAACAAAACGCTCGGATCCAAACAAAATGTTTTAGTGTGAACACGAGCTGTTGAAAAGACATCAATTGTTCTCTACAAAATGGAGGCAAGAGCATACAGTGAAAGACAGCACCTATGCAACTCTCTGAACATAGCAGAGTTGAGTTGGAGCCTACATAGGGCCTTCGCCCATACAGGCAAGCATCTCTGGTACAGGAAGGTACTTTGCTTGTTGTCAAAGTACACAAAAAAAGCATGAACCTTGCAAAATTTTAGAGTACATATGTAATTTTAGTGGCATTGCTGCTAGAACTGTCATTGTAGTCATGAGTCTATTTAGAGAAGACAGTGTGTTCTTGAAGTCTGAGGTTTCTGATAACTCATACTATATGAAGAAGAAACAATTTAGTTGGGCTGAAAAGGGAAAACTATGTTCTTTATTAGCATTATTGCCTTCCAGAATCTAGAACTATGTAGCAAAACCTTCTTATATGCTATAATTATGGCTGTTTTTAAACTGTGCCGCCTATAGACTGAATTAGATTATATATTACACAAAGAATGAAGATAAAACTATACTTATGCATTGGGGTGGTTCAGACCACTTTCCTCCTACACATTTAATAAACGCTGGTCCATCAATTCCAAAGCCTTCAGAACATTGGTATGTAACCTCTTCTACATATTGGGAATTTTCTAGCTCATGAGAAACAATGCCAAAAGGAATTGAAGGTGGAGGTCCACAAGGAATTCCTGAAAAAGACAGAATGGGAGAAACATACTGAAACAATTCTATGTTGCACTAATTAAAAAATTCACATGTATGTATCAGTTCCATATGTAGCAGTACTAGAAGAAAATGCTAACAAGAAAGATGGGCATCATAAAGAATGTGGACAGTGCTTCCTAATAGCACCTTCCATTGTCTTGTATCTGTTAAATAGCTTCAAAACTGAGCAAAACTTTGACACCAATGTATGACAAATTATGAGTGTCAAAAATAATAAAAATATTATTAATATTTTATGGGATTCCTGAAAGTATAAAGTGGTGCTTTGTGTCTATTTAGTTTCTTATCTCTTTTCTTCTGCTGTTTTCCCTAAAATTATTTGCTTTGTCACCTCCCAATGTGTTTGTTTTGTTTTTATTTTGTTACTATTACTCCTAAGAAGACTATTTCCTTTCTCCTGAAATTCAGAAAGGGGATAGATCAGGTGAGGCAGAAGGTGGAAAGGAACTAGAATGAGAACTAGAAGAAAGAGAAAACATAATTAGTATATATTATGTAAGAAAAATCTATTTGCAATGTTAGAGGAAAGAAGAATATTGGTTTAAGAAAACCATAGTCATAAAAAAAAATGATGATCAAATAAAATATCCTAATATCCTAACAAATTTGATAAAATGAGATATAAGCAAGATCTCAACTGAAAGATAATTATTTAACGATGTACCAAAAATACTTACAGCCTACAGCACATTCCAAACTGAGTCATACACAGATCCCTGAAAAGACATTATAGGAGACTGAAGGTCTCATCTCTAGATGTTTTCCTTGTCTAGCTTGTACTCTGTAGGGAGCAGTTAGAGTATTCGCCATTACAAGATGGCGCTGACTTCCGCTGTCGCTCTAAGGAAACTTACGGATAGCGCGGGAAAACCCCGAAGTGCTTGCGCATTAAGGGTGTACATGACTAATCACCGCCCACTCCCGGGGCGCGCCAATCAGTGGAGGACATGCTGCCTCAGGGCTATATAAGCAGCGCCATTCTGCGGCCCGGGGTCTTCCTCTTCATGATGCAATAAACACATTGCTGCAGAAGGATCCGTGTGTCCGCGTGGGTTCTTGCTGGCGAGACCAAAGAGCGCGCGGGACAACTGGTGCCGAAACCCGGGAACGTAGCGACTTCATCATCACCGGTGCCGGAGGAGACCCTCCGCTTCTGCGGAGTGGATTCAGAACTGCAGGACTGAAGGCAAGCTCTGAGAGGTATGTCTGTCCTCGACCTTTTCCCCCACTTCCTTCCACAATCGGCTGACGCGATAGAAGCTATCTTTATCATATCGGCCGCACTCGCCCTCTTTATGGGGACCATGTCTTTGTGGAAGCTGGTAAAATCATGTTTGGAGGAGGAAAACTGCCACCCGGCAGTAATAGCGGGACTGGGGGCAATGGAGGATTTGCAGGACAGCATGTCAGAAACAGAGCGAGACAGAAGGAAAGGAAACGGCATGCCTAAGAAACAAGGCCTTTCTGAGGACCTCGAGTCCAAAGAAACGAGAGAAAAGGGAAAGAACGCCCTGGGAGAGAGAAAGAGTGGCCGGGAAGGC
>JAPYYD010007482.1:0-10237 GCA_028551405.1 Uromys caudimaculatus
TGGACTGAGAGTGAGGTCCCAGATGGAGGAGCTGGAGGAAGGTCTGAAGGAGCTGAGGGAATTTGCAGCCCCATGGAGGGAGCAAGACCGTCAATGGGCCTGACCCCACTCCACCCCCAGTCGTCTTGGAGTTTGCACCACTAACTGAAAAATACACATCTATGGACTCATGGTTTGGACCACATATGTGGCAGAGGATGACCTTGGTGGCCATCAGGGAGAGAGGAGAGGCCCTTGTGTCTGAGGATGTTAGAGGCCCCAGTAAAGGGAAATGTCAAGGCGGGAATATGGGGATGGGTGGGCGGGTGGGTGGGAGGTGGAATTCCCTCATAGAGGCGGGTTGGGAGGGGATAGGGGATTTCCAAAGAGGAGACCCAGAAAAGGGGAAACATTGGAAATGTAAATAAAGTATCAAAAAAAAAAAATTAAAAACTAAATGGCAAGACATATTTGCAGAACATATATCTGCCTAGGGACTTGAGCCTGGATATAGAGGCTGAAATCTCTCAGAGTCTTTGCCTGGCATATATGTGTTCAATCACCAGCACTAGAAAACAAACAAACAAAACCCATGTAAAATTAACTCAGTGACAGCTACAGCCGCATGCATGTGTGGAGTAATGGCTGCTTAGAAGAGGGAGAGAACTGCTTGGGTGCAGGAGTTCAAAGAATGCCTTGGCAGCATGACAATGCCATCTCAAAAAGATACACAATCCTACTTTTTATATCTCTAGAGACGGTCAGGGCTGGGTATTCAATCCAGACCTTTATGAATGCTGAGTAAAAGCTATGTCACTGAGCCGAACTTTTTGCATGATTAACAACTTAACACCTTCCAAAAATAGGCAAACAAAACAAAAAAGTCAACTACAAAAGAGAAAATGTCAAAAGTGTTATTGACCCAGTTTGCTCTACTCCATTTCTATGCTGGTGTTGTAATTCCCAGCTTGAGTACACTTAAGGAAGCGGCGTGGACATGAAGTCCTAATGGTAGACCCCGACTTCTAGAGTACTGGGGTCCTTATAGAAAAGGGAATCATATTGTGATGTGTACACAGATATAAAGGCACTCAGAGGACAAAGCCAGAGCTGCTGCTTCTGCAAACCAAGCTTGATTTTTAGGCTCCCAAACCATAAGAAAATTAACTTCCAGCTTTTTAAAAAACACCTATCTGGACTAATAAGATAAGTCTCCCATAAGATAAGTCTCCCAGTGAGACTAACAAAATAAGTCAGCAACAGCAAAGCATTGCACACTAACTAGAGAAGGATGAAAATAAAAACGGTTGATAAGATCCAGTTTAACAAATAAAGTTAAAAGTTTCCATGTAGCCCAGCAACTGAGCTCTAAAGCATTTGCCTACGACAAAGAAAATGTGAGAGTGTAAGCTGAAGACAACTCAAGTTCCTATTAGCTAGTAGATAAACAATGTGTGCTATTTCATAGGATATTACAACAGTAAAAAGGGAAGGAATCAAGAATATATAAAATACTATAATAAAATTAAAAACAAAAGAAAATCAATTCAAAGGAGGATGCATCCTATCACTTTATTTTAATAAATTCCACAACAGCCAAATCTAATTTCCAAAACAGGATTACTGTGTTAACCTTGTTGCTGGGGCCAGCTTGGTATAAGGAGCAGGGTGCTGAGTGTAACTGGACATAGGGAACGTTCTGGAATGACAGCAATGCTCTGTCACCTGATTGTAGTACTGGTTGCGTGCACTGGTACAGAAGTTTATCAAGCTTCACAAACTTACAATTGATATAAAATATGCAAGTTACAGCCCAATGAAATACAACAACAGCTAGACTGCATGGGGGTGGCAGTAGTCACAACTAGAAGCAATAAAGTACATTACAGCACAGAGAGAAATGACAGAGAACTCTGAATAAAGTATGCTAGTAAAGAGTTTGAAGGTAACAAATACATGCATACATACATATCTTTTAAATTAGATAAGGCTGTCACGAGGACCTAAGGAGAAAACACACTATCTGTGAACAGCAGAGGATAAAAGCAGGCACTTTCTACCCAGGGAGTCACACAGTGCCTTCAGGTTTCTGCACACTGGCTCCTACACACCAGGCACACAATGTGTCTTCTTTTACAGAAGAAAACAACAAGGACGACTTCAAACTTTCTGATTGTGTACTTCTTCCTCGAATGGCACCTGCCCCCACAGCAAAAAGGGTGAACAAACATCACTAGACAGCTTGAGGGACACACTGATAGCAGCACCATCAGTCACAGACCCCACTGAGCTGTAGCTGTAATTCACACAAAATATCACTTGTGTTTGAAAGCTAAAACCTGTTTTATTTTTAAGTAGCTTTAAAGCACTGAAAATAAAGGCTGTTCTCACAAAATATGTATCAACACTAAAAACTGACTCAAGAAAAAGAACCAGTATGATAACACAAACATAAAAGTCCCTGATGAGATATGCCTTTTGTTTAAAAGAGGATTTAACAATTTATAGTTATAAGGAACAAAGTTTGCTAATGGATACATAAATTCTTTTTGTCTGATTTTCTGATAGAGTACAGTGAAAACAACAGAGGTGGCAGTCGGCTAGGGCTGACCGAGCCTGAAGCTCAGGCGGCAGAGGACCACACACCAAGAAATGTAAACAGAGGAGCAAATCTTAAATGCCACACTGGAAAAGAAGCAGGAGAGCTTCTTTCCAAACAGAGGGAAGTATAGGGAAAGCTGGAAAAAGAAACTCAGAGAATTTTGAAATTAAGAAAGCAAGCAAGCAAGCAAGCAAGAAAGAACAGAAAAGAAAATAGGCACAACAGTGCTGTAGAATACTGGGTAAATTCAGTTTTTCAGGGTTCATTGTTAACCAATTCTCATTCTTTTGTAGTAACAATTTCTACCAGGGCAAGTAACTTCTTCCCCCTGCCCACCATAAATAAATAAATAAATAAATAAATAAATAAATAAATAAATAAATAAATAAATAAATAAATAAATAAATAAATTTCTTCCATAATTGAATTAGATCTTCCATTAACAATTAAAATAGCAAATATACCATTGATCTGTCAGTATTAGACAGCTATGCATGATTGGCATGGCAACATTAGCTTAACGCAGTTGAAGATTCGTGGTTTCAGATGGGAAAACAGCATTGTACATACCAAGAACTATTCTGATTTATAGTCTTAAACTTCTAAAAGGTATCACCCACAGTCTTGTTATAGTCACATACTTATTTTGATCTTGGCATTTTATTCACAAAGAACACTTTCTTGTTATATTACAGATGAATCAAGCAAACAAAATCTGCAATTGACTTCTGAAGGAAAAAAATTTGAATTTGCAAATATACACAGCTAATCAATTTTCTTCTTATAATCACATCCACCTGCAACTATTGGTCCTCTTAGTAATATAACTGGACATTAAATTTAACAGTAACGAGTTATGATTTTGTCCTTTAAATTAAAAAATTTGTCCTATAATTTAAATATTTGTCTCAATTCCTAAAAGTAGATTTTAACAATGAAGCAGCACCATTCCAAACATAAAACTTCACAAAGACCAATTTACAATAATGTTTCATTCATTTAGTCTTTCACTCCCTCCTCCTCCTTCTCCCCAGACCCCCCGTCCCCACACACACACTGGCTTGCTTGCTTGTCAGCTTGTTTGTGGGAGATTTAACTAAGGCCTACACATACTGCAAGCATTCTATTACTGAAATACACTCCCAGTCCTAGTACTTCAAAATTTCTAATGAATGTTCCTACACAAGAATGTATTAAAGTTGAAATAGGGGCTAAAAGTGTTCAACCTAGTAGTTAGTGTTAGCTTAACATAAACAACGTTCTGGGTTCAATTCTTAGGGCCTAATATTTTTAATTTAAAAATAGTAATAACAAAAAAATAAAAGATCTGGGAATGTAACTGGATGGTAAAGCACTTGCATAGCATGCATAGGGCACAGAGATTTACACACACATACACACATATACATACACACAGCACACCATACATACCATCCCCCACACACCCACAGAGAAAAAAAAATTATTCACTAAAAAGCTTATGATATGCAAAGCATTAAGTTAAATCTAATAATGGATAAAAAATAATTCATGTTTTAAAGGATTAAAAATAAAAGAGAAGTGAAGGCATGTATATAATATAAAACAGCTTTTCTGGCAAAATATATACATACTTAGGCAGAGTATATAACAAAGTTACTAACAGTGATGCAAATTGAAAAGATTCATAAGAAAGAATTTCTAACTATCAAGGGAGATTCCTGATGAAGTATGCTTCATAGACAGTGTTGAATCCAGAAGTGTTGGATTATGAAAGAAAATCCCCATGTCAGGTGTGAGACACTTTCCGGAAGGCCCCAGAGGCCTTCAAAATTATATAGATTATGCCCACCAGAGTGGGATGCAAAGGCCCTACTGCTGAAGACACCACACACCTACCTCGGTTGCAGAATACCAAGAAAGTATACTGGAGCTGAGGAGAAAGCGTACTCCCTACTGGCTAAACTTCACAATCCTAGAAGTTGCTATGCAAGTAATTGGGGGAGAAAAGTCAGCAATGGCTTTCCCAAGTGTTAGACCTTACATGATATATTACTAACTTGCCAGGCTGAGAAGTGCTTACTAATTTGACAGTAACACAACTGTTTCTGATTGGATCTATGGCCTGCTCTGTAAGAGAGAGGTGTAGGTATATGGCTGTGAGGTTCAAAGGTACTAGGGGTGAACCTGTGACCGCCTTCATTAAAAAAAGTTTTCTCTCTGAAGCTCACAGCAGTTAAGGCAGAGACTCGTGGCTGGCTAGTCAAGGTACTGAGAACAAATGACTGAGTGCCTAGCATTAAACAATACAGTCATGTATGCACAGGGAACACTGAGAAGAGGGGCGAAAGGGATGTAAGGGTTGAACCGTAGTGAAGAGGGCTATATATGCTGTCTTATGAGCATGGCATGGCTGTGACCCACAGCAGCTGTTATTGCCTGCAGAATGCCCATCCAAGACTAAACCAGTAGTCACCGATGAGGGCAAGGCTCCTGGGGCCTGTCCCACTCTGCCTAGGGGAGCTAAGAGCAGTCAAAGGATGCTGGAGGAGAGGGAATCATTATTTCAATGATAGCAACTGGCTAGCAACTAATGCTTCAAAGGATAATGTCATACTCAAGTCCATTTGAGTGACCCTTGCTAAACCCAGTGGGTCACAAAGCTAAGACAAACAAAACAAAACAAAAAGATAGGAAAGTGGGATGGGGACTTGGGAGAGAGAGCTCTTAAGGGTGGGCCGATATGAGAGGGCAGAGTGTGACCAGAAAGCGTTGTCATATATGAAATTGTCAAAAAGTCAATATTTTGGTGAGAAAAAAGAAGATCCAATAGTCTGTTTTTCAAGCACTTAAAAACAAAAACAACACTAAAACTAAGAGGCCCGGAGAGAGTTGGCTCAGCAGAAAGAGCTTTTGTTACCATTTCAGAGAGCCAGAGTTCAGTTCCCAGCACCTACAGCAGGCAGCTTACAATCACTTGGCACTTGAGGTCCAAGGGTTCTGATGACCTCTTCTGGCCTCAGCAGGCAGGCAGGCCTGCACTCACAAATGCATGCACACATACACACATACATACACACACACAATTTCTCAGGGGTATATATTCCTGGGGGGCTAGAAAGTATCTTACAGATAAGAGATGTGGGACGGGAGTGAAGATGGGTGAAGGCGAGACCCAGCACATGTGAGCTGCGGGTTAAACCCCGTGAGAGACAGTCACTGCGCTTTTATTTCTGCTTGCATTAATATAAACCATTTTCCCTCTTAAAACTGTTCAGTAAAACTATACTAAAAGAAGATGGGCTGTGGCTATCTCTGTGATCTCTAAGAGAAGCCCAGCAAAAGCACATCACAAATTAAAGGAAAGCACAGGCGGGGGAAATGCCAGAGGAAGTTTAGATTGCAGAGCACAGTGTAGTACATCAGTCAGCCAGGCTAGAATTCTAAACACTTCATTCAGAAGACGGAGAAGAGATATGGAACCTAGGGAACTGTCATTCAGACTTCAGCAATAATCCTGCAGGGACAGAAGATTACTCTACTCACTCAGTATTATTTCTGGGTAACTTACCTGTAGTATTTTCCCCTACGTACCAGAGCAGGGGAGGGACAATGAAGCTGACTTCAAAAGGGAACAAGACTACTCAGAAACAATCATAGAAAGGAGACGTTTAACAACAAGCATTCTGATTGTGCCTCAGTGTCTGAGGAGACAGAAGTAGTAAGAACAATAAAGTAGATTGAAGAAAAGTTCTAAGAAGAGGCAATGACATGTTGCCATTGGTTGCTTCAGCTGTTCACGTTTGGAACTGTCAGTTTGCAAGTCCAAGCCCTTGAAATTCTACTAAAGATAGACTTAGTGATGGACTTTAGGAAGATACTAGTGGAAGCCACAAAAGGGCAGAAGATAGATACTTGATAGATGTATATGAAAGTAGGGAAACAAACAAACCAACAAAACCCCCATAAAACCAAAAATGTAGTGAGAATTTTGGTTTCTTTGAAAAATACATAAATATTATGAGAATGTGTTTTTGTTTTAATCCCAGGTGTGAGATACAGGCCTGCTTCAGATTGTCCACAGCAGCTGACTAGGATTTGCCTTGTGCTCTAGCAGGGGTGTGATTTCGCCAGCTGCAGATAGTTTCTGTGATTGTGTGACACTTGGAATTCTGGGGTTGGGAATTCTGGAATTCTTCAGAGGGTATATAAATGCTAGGGCATCAAGAGGTTGTTGGTAGTGTGGGTTGTTGGTTGGCTGCTATTGGTTACTAATGGTTGCAGTTTCTTAAATAGTTGCGCACTTAACAAAAACAAGAAGAAATGAGATATCCTGATGGCAAAAATCAAACTTGCCCCAAGGAACTCAATGGCCATTATCAGCAGGAAGTAGTCTAAAGATAACACCACCCAGTCCCTTTTATCCTTTTTCTCTCTCCTATCTAGATTAGGGAGTTAAATGAGTGGAAGAAAATGGGTGGAGAAGGGTGGAAGAAAAAAGAAGCCATAAATTAGCAAAGTTTAAAAAAACTAGTTATAAGTGGTGCACAGACGAGTCTAGGCAGAATAGGAAATTTGATTTCAAATAGCATAGAGGAAATGGCAGGGGGCAATGGAATGTATATTTCTTTTCAAGATGCTAGCAAAAAGTTTATTGAGAATGCTACCACTGGTATATACCACCCCCACTTTGCTCCCAGGGGGATTTTCTGGTTTGTTTGTTTTTTTCTTGTTCTTCCTATATTCTGTTTCGAAAAGGTTGGAAGAATGGCTGAGCAGTTGGAAAAATTTTGTGTGGAAATGAAGGGGCCTGAGAAACAAAAAATGGCTGAAGTGGGAAAACGAAAGGGTCCACTCTGCTCTCTCTTTTCTGAAAGGGTTGCCGAGTTGGTTGTGCAACTGGAAAAATTGTGAGTGGAAGTGTTAGTGCTTGGGAGGCAGGGGCACTGGAAAAAGAAGATCAAAAGGGCTCAGTCCAGTGACAGAACAAGAGAGCAGGAGTTCCCGCAGGAGGAAAAAGGAGAAGAAGAAACTATGGTGCAGGACAGTCTAGTGAATGTTGTGCCACCAGAGTTAGAGGAGGGGTGGGCCTGGGTTCCGGGACTGCCACCAGTAGCTTTCCTGTAGTAGAAGAAAGAGCATGTGACTGCTAACAGGGTGCAACAGGGTTATAACAAGATAGGACGGTTTTCGACAGAAACGATGGAGCTACGCTGTTTTAAAGAGGTGTGATTTCATGAGATGCACTCACTTTATAGAAAACAAATTCTAAATAACTCGGCTACTCAAACAGAATTATTCCCCAAGACTGGAAGGGATTGGTGAGAGCGGTACTAGAGGCCAGTCTGCAATTGCAATAGCTAACATGGTGGAGGGAAGAAGCCAAGATCTTTGAACAGTGAAATATAGCAAAGGGAATGTATATAGTTAAAACTCAGTTGCTAGGTGAAGGACAGCACTCGGATATACAAGAGCAGATTCAATTTGATGACACTACTACAGAACAATGTTGCTAGTAGCTCAAAGAGCTTGGGACAAAGACGAGGAGCCCAGGGAAAAGGTCTGCGTCGTTTACAAAGATTACACAAGGCTCTGTAGAAGCCTTCAGTGATTTTTTTTTATAAATATTATTCTCAGCTGTGAACAAAGCTCACAGACCTCAATGCGAGGCAGGTGTTGATAGAGACTCTGGCATTTGAAAATGTGAATACCAAATGTGAAAAAGTTATTAGACCATTAAAAGGCATAGGCAGCACCTATGCACAAACAGATAAGGGATTCAACCAATATTGGTTCTTTTCTGTATCATGCTAGTATCATGAGTCAAGTAATATCTAGAGGTCTCTGATATCAAAATGCCTGGTGCTTCAACTGCTGGAAATTCAGTCATTTACAAAGAGACTATGACCAAGCCACTAAAAATCTCAGATCCCAAAATGCCCAATGTGTTAACTTCAAGAAATGCGGTACTTTGTGCCAGAAAAGCAAACAAAGCATCTTAAACCAGAAAGAACACCTAGGCTTCCGGGAGTATGCATGTGATATGACAAGGGCTGTCACTGGACCAATGAGTGTAGGTCCAAGAGAGACATCCAAGGCGATTCCTTACTGTTGAGCAATGGCTTTGGGGGCATAGCTCAGGTCTCTGCAGCAAAAATTACAAGCCATTTCAGACAAGAGCAGCCGAGGGTCACCAGGTGATGGAAAAACTGTGAATTAGATCAGTCTATATAAAGATGTGTTAACATCAAAATGGAAGCCTGCAAAAATTTTGCATCAGGGATGCAGATTTGTTTATATTTCCACAGGAAATGAAAAGCTGTAGATCCCATCAAAACTTATAAAGATTAGAAATGAGCAGTAAGAGGTCTCCCGAAAACCTTGGCCAGTGATCCAAAAAGCACTTACTTCATTGAAAATGTGTTTGTGTATAATTTCCTACTAAACATAGCACAATTAAAGGCTTAAAACAAAAAGAGGGAAATGTAGTGAGAATTTTGGTTTCTTTGAAAAACAAAGAAATGTGGGAATACGTTTTTATTTTAATCCCAGGTGTAAGATATGGGGCTGATTCAGATTGTCCATGATAGCTGGGGTTTAATTTTTGCCCGCTACAGATTGTGTGATGCTTAGAATTCTGGGGACTCTTCAGATAATATAATAATATATATTCTTTCAGAGAATGCTAAGGTTCCAAGAAGGTGGTAGTGGTGGTCGTGGTATGAGTTGTTGGTTGGCTGCTGTTGGTTGCTGATAGTTGTGGTTTGTTAAGTATTACTGCACAAAAAAGAAACAACAAGAAGAAATTAGATATCCTGACAGCAAATATCAAACTTGTCCCAAGGAACTCAACACCCCTAACCAGCACTAAGTAGTCTAACGATAATCTAGTCCTATTTTCCCTCTACCCTTTCCTTTCCTATCTAGGGTTAGGGGGTTGAAAGGATGGACGTGGTGAAGAACGGTAACGGGGAGGAGGAGTGACTGTGTACGGGACCTGAAGTCTAGGCATGCATTTGTTTCTCCTTACCTGCTTATTTTTCTTCTGAACCCATTCCTTGTGCTTTACTTCAGCAATTATCTTTCTTTTTTCACGTTCTTCCATTTCTTTTCTTTTTTCTATCTGCTGATTTAATTCCTGTGAGATTTTAAACAAAGAGCAGCACTTAATAGAAATACACATAAATTACTTTAAAAACCATAAAAGGTTCTACTACGAACTGATCGTTCCTATTCCATTTTTATATTGAACAAAAGGATTTTTTGTATCTTCTGTCTAACATGGATGTTCCTTTCAAAAAGCAGGATATGGATATCAAAGATACTTCAAATCACAAAGGAATGAATGTAAAGGCTCTACCAGTGGCTCGCAGAGAATTTCTAGAGGGAAAAGAACTAAGTCAATGTGATCATCTAGGCCAGGTTTATTTATTTATTTATTTTACCAAGAATTGGAATTATTTTTGCTTACTGTATCCAGTACTATGATTTCCTTCAGTAACACACACACACATGTTAGAACGTTCTCTAGTTCCTGAATAAAATATACATAGAGAGGCATTGTCTTTGTTAGTTTGTTTGGTTTTATTTTAACCAACTTTTTAACTTAAATGAAAAGCAACTGAATTGGCTATCACCCTATCTTGAACATAAAACAGCTGACAATGTCTTTTTTTT
>JAPYYD010007483.1:0-10236 GCA_028551405.1 Uromys caudimaculatus
ATGAGGCAGAAGAATCACCTCGATGGCCACCAGGGAGAAAGGAGAGGACTCTGGGCCTGAGGGTGCTAGTGGCCCCAGTAAAAGGGAATGTCAAGGTGGGAATATGGGAATGGGTGGGCTGGTGGGTGGGAGGAGGAATTCCCTCACAGAGGCGGGGAGGGGGAGGGGACACGGGGTTTCCAAAGAAAAGGGGAATCATCGGAAATGTAAATAAAAAAAAAAAAGTATTTATACTCTTTTGTATCTTCTGAATGTGAGGATTTCACTACAGACTACCTTTCATGGTGGAGTGGATAACTCTTCACCAGACAGATATATCTTTACCTGGGACTTTCTAAGCTCCTGAGTTATCTGAGGTTGCCTTCTACTGTTGATAGTTCATTCAACTCTTGTCATAGAATAGCAGGCCGAACAAACTAAGGTGGAAGTCTGACCAACTACAATGTATTTTAGCCTTTGTTCTAATGAAGAATTTTGTGAGTATTACTATGGATGCAACTTATTCATTAGATGCTTTTGGACAAACAGTAATTTGACAGTACTATACACTTTGAACCTTTGAAGACAAAAATTTAACCTTACAGTACTACAGTTTCAAATTTCAGAGCACACTCAATTCTTTTGGAAATTGATAGCATTCGTTTGTGTGTGAGATGCTAAGTTGTTAGTGATACATTCATGTTATTAGAAGCCTTCTGTGGATTATTTAGAAATAATCAGGGGATCACCAATATAACCAAGCAAAGAAGAAATAATTCAGCATGCTATTAAGGTTAAAATTTAAAAAGGAAATAACCTTTCAAAACAATTTCAAAATGAAAAGTAGTTTCAAAATGATAAGGAGTCTTTGCTGTTCTATTGTAAAATGTGGCTTGGTGTGTGTATGTGTGTGTTTCTGTGTGGGGGGAACTAAATTCTGTTTTCTAACTTATTAGATTTTAATAATAAAATATTTCATTGCCTTATGATTTTTGGACTTCACCCAGATTTCCTCTCCAAAGTTTAGAATATTTTGTTAAAAAATTCATAACATGAATAAATCACTCCATCTGTGTTCTTCAGAACACAGACCCCAGCACCATCCTAGAGCTCTGTGTGCAAGTACACTTTCTGCATGTGTTGGTGGGCAATTTCCCCCATGTGTTAATCAATTACATTGTTATATTGAGGTAAAGATTCTTTGTAACCTCAAAGTGAAGATAATTATTGCATGCACAAAAGTAGGAAAGATTTAATAATGAAAATTTATGCCAAGCAAATTGGATAAGTTGTAAACATGTAGTTTTCTGTGGAGGTAAATAGAGGTGGGTATGCCAGAGAACAATGCTATCTATGCCTTCTTTTGTGACTTTTTTTAGTATTCATATTATTTAAATGTGTATGCACCAAATAGTTATATTTTTCTGACATAGATTTGTACATGAACATTCAGATATTAGTGGCAGAGTTATATAGCTTTCAAGAATTGAAATGGAAGTTCTTTTGCAAGCATTAAGCCATTCAGGACAACTTAATATAAGGACATATTATGTTAGACTATACTGATTTCTTATTTTTAAAAAATCTATGCATTAACATTTACAGGAAAGCAAGACTATAAACATGATGCAGAAGTGAGTTTGATATATTTGTGTTCATTCTGAATTGATGAATATTTACCTACATAATATCTACTTTTATGAATATGTACATACACATATGCATTGAATGACATTTTTAAACCCTTTAATTGATTCTTTGTGAATTTCTCACCGTGCACTTCAATTCCCTCATCTCCATGTCCTTCCATATCCACCCTCTGTCCCTGCAACCTGCCTCTAAAATATAATAAAATAAGAGAGAAAAAAATCTTGGTGTGGAAGCTGTAGTATGTCACAGAGACATACAATAGACCCTTTTGTCTACACATCTTTACTTGCAAATGATCATGGCAATGAGTCATTGGTCTGTTTAGAAGACTCCGGCTTCTACTACTTTACTTATTCTGAACAATGAATTTACATATGACATCATAACTCATTTCGATCTAAATAGGAAGAGAAGAGATTTTTGTAAGTATCCTATCTATACTGGCTCCACATGGGTATGCCTCTTGATCATCATTTGTAACTCTCAGTCATGGAAATCCTGCATCTTTGCATCTGCAGGACCAGCCCTTTCATGTGCTCTAAGCAGATCTTAGATGGAGTATCTGGGCCTGGGAAGTATCTAAATTGGTCTGCCTGCCAGCACTCCTGTGACAGAACTACCTGGGTGAACATGTCGGCACTGCTCTGGTTAACTCAGTCAATGCAGCAGCCGCCAAGGGGAAGATCAGCTTTCCTATTCTTTATGTCCTCGGGGCAACTCACAGAGCCTTTGAACTAAGGCTAGCTCTACTCTGCTGCCCAGAGGAGGTACACCATCTTGCGTGCTACGGCTAGTGAGGAGTCAGATTAGCTTCCCTGGTCTCATGACTTTGTGTCCAGTTCGCTAGCCTGCTGCAGGTGGTGGTGGCATCTCTTCTCTCAGGATCTACTGGGCTACAGTCCATGGGAGGGTCAGGGCTGCTGTTCAGAGTGCTGCAGCCACAGAGAGAAAGCAAATCCTCTCCTGTTCTCTTGACCTCAGGGATTATGGGGTTGTTTGTTTGTTTGTTTGTTTGTTTTACTTTGCTTTTGTTTTTGACACTATGTGTAATATTTTTTTTAAAATTTGCCTTAATAAACATTTGAGACAGCTTTTGCCAATATCTTAGTATGTCTGAATTTTAGTACTCATGACATATAAAAGATATAACAGACCTGGACATTGTTCTAGTCAAAACCTTTTATATAAACAAATTAACTTTTTCTTTTAAAATAAATTTTATAACTATAAATATCCATTAAATATCATTTTCATTGCATTGTGTGAATGGTTCATATGTATTAGCTACTCTAAAATCAGTTAGTTTTGAGATTATGAAATTTAATTTCTGCAAAAGAGAAAATCATTCCAAGTGAATCAGATAGTCATCTGAGTTCGAAATTACTTGGTCTAGCTTGCCTAAAAAGCAAAAATTATTTTTTTTCTATTTCTTTCATTTATAATTCTGAAAATGTGAAAAAGGAAGAATCACTTTTCTTATTCAGAACAAACTCATGTCTAACCTCATAACTCATTTAAATCTAAATAAGGAAAGAAGAAATTTTTAAGTATCCTAAGAATGCAATGAATATCTCTTCTGAATTTAACTCACATTGCTATTGAATTCTTCACTTTCATCTGCAATAATAATACAACATTTTTTATTATCAAATGGAAGTTTCATGTAACTATCCAATTATATGCACTTATAGTAATTATGTATCATAATTAGAGCTGATAATTACCATGTTACTGTATTTAATTACCTTTTGAACACTTAACGCATGCTAATGTACTTTCCAGTCTCTGAATATTATATGTTGCACAATAAATACTTATTTTTAACCTGCTATCAAGTCATCACAGAAATCAGTAAAAGAGAGAAGTAAAGTTATACTTTAATATTTGGCATGAAATCAAACCTAGAAAAGGCTAAAGTATTTTTTAAAATTATATTTTAAAGAAATGAAGTGTACTAATTAGAATTCAATGTGTAATTCCCAATCTGTAGACATAGAATATTCAATATGCAAAGTGTGACATGCATGGTTTAAATTCTTGCTCAGTAGTTTTGGCATTACAATTTTCCTTTTTTAAAATATGGCATGTTATACTAATTATTTGAGAATTATGTCCATTCAGGAAATATATTTTGATCCTATTTACCTCTACTAGTCACTAACCTGCTTCCAGACCTCCCTCCCCATTCCCACCTCCTAACATCTTCATAAGTATATCCAAACACCCTTATCCATTTTCTGGAGTTGTATGGGCATGAACGTATTGTTCATGTGTAATCAAGACAAGAAAATAATGAAATATATTTTTACAAACACATATATAAATCATGCCTATGGGGCTTAAATGTTTCTCATATTCTTGATAATCTGAACTCAAATGCACCCCTCATTGAGAGCAAGCACTGAACCATGTACAAATTAGTATGGTGTGGCCAACACCATGAACCACGAGCAGAGTTTTTGAATTTCTAAGATGCAGCCACCAGAAGAAAGTTAAAATTACTGATTAAAAATTACTCTTACAAACCCAATAAAACTTCCTCAATCCTTTCAATAAGTAACCTTAGGAGAATTATGTTTCTTCAAAGTAATGTTTTTCCTTTGAACTTTCCTGAGTTTCTCTTATGTAAGATACTTTCTTCGAGCAGAAAATCATAGACAATTAGAGAGGAAGGGTTTGAATGGACATCGAAGAACAGCTCAAAGACAGGTAGCAGAAGAGTGATCATACATCTGAACAGCTCCGCATGTGGTTAAACTTTAATCTTCAGTGCAGTGAAATAAAGGTCTAGGAATGTATAATTTATGTAGCATGTTTAAAGGATAGATGTGATAGTACTTACTAAGAAGGTGACTTTCTGTAATTTTTGAAATATTGATGCTCCACAAAGAGAAAGTTTAGGAAGATAAGAACTAGCACCAGTTTCCTAGAAATTTCAGAAGCTACATACGTGAGGTCTCAGCAACATGATGGAATAAACATGAGCTGATCAAACATGATAGCAGTATACATCTAATGTTTTTAGGCAAAGTCAAGCCTGGATAACGAACTGTAGGCACATCCAGAAAGCTAAGACCTAGAGAAATTGTTTCCCCCAGAATAGGCCAGGAATGATCAATTGATCATGTAATACAAAATGGTCATCCCTGAAAATACAAACATACTAGAGATATTATATGGACCAAACAACTTATATTTTTTCGCTTGATATCAAATTTGGAAACATATTTATTAAGAACTTCCTATTTTAAGTATTACTGAAAAAAATAGAGGCCTTTTAGAAGAAATATCTATACCATGCTAGAGGTTTTGTTAACCTTTAATAAGCAGTAATTGTGTACAATAAACTTTTATTTCAAGAGATAAAAATAGATTAAATATAAATCAATTGGTAGTTAAATGATTTTACTCTTTTACTATTTATAACAATCTTTACATTTCTATGTATTTTGAATTTTGATCATATTCTTTCCCTCCTTCATATCCCTTCAGGTCTGCTCCCCTCCTATCCATTCTGCTTAAAGTTTTTCAAAAAAAAAAAAAAAGAACAAAAACCCAATGGAACAAGAGCTCCCCAAGAAAATAAATAATGGAACAACCAAACAGAAACAAGACAAAACAGATCAAAACACAAAAAAAAATCAAATAAAAGCACAGATGCACACACACACACACACACACACACACACACACAGAACAACAACAACAACAAAATAACAAAACAAAACTGAAACCAAAATGAACAAACAAAAAGCCCATGGAATTCACGACATGTTCTTCAACTACTCCTGAGCACAGGCATGTTTTGGTGGTTGATATATTAAATGTTATTTCTTTGGAGAAAGTTGACTTTAACACTTTTATTTGGTACAAATGACAGTTCAGTTGTTAATATTTACTCTAATGTCTAGGTTTCATTCATTCATTCATTTTTTAAGATTTAAGAAAATGAAATATAATAAGGTAAAACAAAAATTATCACATCAATGTTGTACAAGTCAAACCAACAGAAAGAAAAACTCAAGAAAAGGCAATTTTTTATTTTTAAATATATTTTTTAAAGATTTTACAATCTTGTACATGAATACAATCTGATATTAATACCACCTCCCTCAAACACCTTTTTTCATCCTCTCCAATGCTCATGGTTTCTTCTTTAATAATTGTTATATGTATACACACACATATGCAAATGTGTATAATTTGGGTTTTTTGTTTGTTTGTTTGTTTCTTAGCATCCAAAGATTACTTTAATTGAGAAAATGCCACAAATTACAATGGTCTGGTAGAAATGCCATTGGGATTATTTTATTAATTAATATTTAATATGAGAGGGCCCAGTCCACTGTGTATGGAGTTGCTCCTAAAAGGTTGTCTGAGGTTGCATAAGACAGCAGGCCACCCTTTAGGGCAAGCCAATAAATAGTCATCTGTGCAATGTGCTTCAGTTTCTGCCTGCTGATTCTTGTCTTATCTTCAAAAAAGAAAGACTGAAACCTGTAAGTCAAATAAATTATTTCCTCCCCATGTTGCTTTTAATCATGATGTTTAATCACAGCCATAGAAAGGGAATTAATCCATGTATATACAATACACATATTTCATTTAGCATTGCCCTTATGTGTTCAGGGCTGACCACTAGGATTCGACATCCCATGAAGGCGTTTGCCTATAAAGGAAGCTGATTTTCCCTCTTTCAGTAACCATTTACTAACTGTAGTTCTTCATCTACCTGTACGGCTGTGTGGGGTTTCCACTTTCTATGCTGGTAATATACCTGATATAGCCATTATACTGATATTGTCCCTGTAACCACATGATCGATATTTTATGAGTTTTCCCTGTGTCACTATGGGACACTTCCAACAGGCAACTTGAGTCTCAGTCTCTAAGAATCTTTCATTTTCCCTAAGCCTTAAGTGTAGGATGGGATTGCGGATATATGAGCTGGAAATGGTCATCCCGCAGTCCCTTAATCTCTACAGGTTGACTTATTGTCTCTATCTGTTGAAAAAAAAAAGCTTGTATAATAAGGTGTGAGAACCACAATGATCTGTAGGTATAAAATGAAGCATTTAGAATATGGTTAAAAATATATTAGTTCAAAATATTGGTTGCAGTAGGCTCTCCTCCCATGACTATGACTTCTTATCCTTAGGTAGTAGGCTAGGTTTGCAAAACTATGTGTAGATTTATTTCTCTTCAATAGAACATAATGCCAATTATAGAGCCATTAGTTACCCCCCCAACAAAAGTTCTACTATTACACCACTGAGATCTTGACAGTCCAGTCACTGTGATTCATGAGATGCACATCTTGGTAAGACTATGCATTACTCCTGTCTTTCAGCAGTTTGCCTAGCACCTTCTGCAATTTTTGAGAGCTAGTCCCAAGAGAACAGGGTCCCAGCTCAGTTTGCTTTCAAAGTGTGTGCTGTCTTCCGCCATATGATCTTAACTTCAAGTTTGTGAAGAAGCCAAGGACAAAGGTAATCAAGTGACATGACTGTAGGATTAACTGGTTTGACAATTTCTGTACTGAGGTTTTTTTCTTAATGGAATCTGTTCTGTTTCAGCTGACAATTAAAACTAATCATACAACATACTTGTATTTTTTTTTACAATTAAAAATGCATTTCATTGACTTAAATCTACACCACTATACTTAGTGGTTCACAATTTTGCACTTAAAAGAACTTGATCCACTGGAAGTTATATATGATTCTTGATTCTCAACAATCACAGCACAAGCATTCTATGTGTATATATACAGGATAGTTATCTAAAATAATATTTTTCTGTTTATAAAATTAGTCATAAATTTCTAAACAATAAAAATATATTGAGATTGTATTTTCACAATTAGTCATAGAATTAAATTTTGTATACCAAAGAAATCATTAAAAAATCTACAAATGCATGTTTTTTCCCATAAAATTTTGGGATACACTTAACAATAAAAATTATACATATACATATTCAATGTGTTCAAGTCATATTTAGATATATGTACACTTTTCAAGTATTCACTGAAATTAGCATTATTCATGTATCTACATGTCATATAATTGTTACTGTTATATAGATTTTGAGGGCTCTGAGGTTCAATTTCTTAGCAATTCAGGCAAATGAATATGATATTGTCACCTACAGTCATACTGTTGTTTGCCATATCTCTCAAACTCAGCTTTCACAAATGAGACATTGTGGTTTCTTAACAAAGTTCTTCCACATTCTTCTTTCTCTATGTCCTGGAATTTGAGCCCACCAATTATATATAGCTTTCAAGACATATATTTTTAGAATCCATATTTAAGTGAAATCATGCAGATATTTTTCTTTCTTTATCTTAATTCACACAGCATAATGTCCTCTCTAGTTTATCTAGGGTAGTACTAGGTATAAAGATTTTCTTCTTTTTTATGGCTGAAAGATATTGCATGTTGTGTGTGATATTTACTTGGAGCTGTTTGGTTTTTTGGTGTTTTGGTTCTTCTATTACAGAAGATAGCATTCTGTGTATAACAGTTAAGGTAGTTTAATATATGGACTACATTTTGAAATGCTAAAAAAGAATATGGAAGAACGGATAGCTCTTTAACAACTTCTCCTTCTCCTTCTCCTCCTCCTCCTCCTCCTCCTCCTCCTCCTCCTCCTCCTCCTCCTCCTCCTCCTTCTTCTTCTTCTTGATATCTATCAAATAAAACAGCTAAGTATGTTGACAATAGCCTTATGGATGAATAACTAAATTGGTGCATAAACATTTTCATACTGCATGAGAAAAATAACATTTTCCTGAGAAACATTCAAATACATCTTTTTCTTCCTGCTAGCTTATTTATTAGGTTCTGTCTCATGATACTCATGCTATCAGGTATGAGATGACATTCATATTCTTTGTCTGCTTTTTCTTAATCTGATTTTCTCCATCCCTTTCTTTAAAAAGGGATGATTCATATGTCACCTTAAATGTGATGACTTTATGCATTTAATATTTGAATAAAATAAATGCTCAAATACAAGCCTTCAAAATGTGTTATTAAAATTATGAAAGATTATTAATCAAGCAAAAGTACATGTTTTTCCAGGTTGCTAATAGCACATTATTTCTTCCCACACATAACTTCAAAATCTGCATACCAAGAAAGTAATGCCGCCTTTCGGTTTCCATTTGTGTCAGGAGACCTCTACCTGAGCCACTGGGGCTCCATAGCCAAATAGCACTGGGAGAAAGCTAGCTTCCCAGGAGTATGGAAAAGCCTTTGAGAAGGGGTAAAAGGAGAAACAATGCTCAGCAGGACTCGCCCAGAATCCTTGGGACACAGAAACTGAGGAACAGCCAGGGGAAGAAGCCTTCTGGTTTCCATCAGTGACTGGAGACCTCTGCCCAGACCACCAGAGCTCCATAGCCAAATAGTGCCAGGTGAAAGCTAGACTCCCAGGAGTGTGGGCAAGCTTGTCTGCTCAGAGGGACCCACGTGGAATCCCCAAGACCCAAGAATTGAGGAGTGGTCTTCTGATTTCTTTTGGTGGCCAGGGAGCTGATCCTGTGACACAGGGCTCCAAAGTCAAATAGTGCCAGGAGAGAACTGGTGTTCCAGGAATGCCGACACACCTTCAAGCACAGGCAAGACTACCACTTCTGTTCAAATTCACTGGATCAAGAGGGACCCGTTCAGAGCCATCAGGACACAGGAACCAAGAGACAGCTGGGGACTAGATCCTATTGTTTTCTGTCTGCACACCAGAGCTGATCCTGTACCACAGCTCTCCACACTTAAATTCCTCTCAGAGAACTGGTCTTCAAGGAGTATTGACACCTAGGCTTGCAGGTGGGACAAGTCACAGCCAGAGAGAGCAAGGCCAGCTAACAACAGAGATAACCAAATGGCGAAAGGCAAGGGCAAGAATATAAGGAACAGAAATCAAGGCTACTTGGCATCATCAGAAACCAGCGATCCTACCACAACAAGCCCTGGATACCCCAACACACCAGAAAAGCAAGACTCAGATTTAAAATCACATCTCATCATGATGATAGATTTTAAGAAGGAAATAAATAGCTCCCTTAAAAAAATAAATGAGAACACAAGAAAACAACTAGAAGCCCTTAAAGAGGAAGCACAAAAATCCCTTAAAGAATTACAGGAAAACACAATCAAAAGGGCAGAATTACAGGAAAACACAAACAAACAGATGGAGGAAACAGATGGAACAAAACCATCAAGGAATTAGAAATAGAAACAATAAAGAAATCAAAAAGGGAGACAACCCTGGAGTTAGAAAACCTAGGAAAGAGATCAGGAGTCATAGATGCAAGCATCACTAACAGAATACACAAGATAGAACAGAGAATCTTAGGTACAGAAGATACCATAGAAAATATTGACACAACAGTCAAAGAAAAAAACAAAAAGCTCCTAACCCAAAATATCCAGGATATCCAGGATACAATGAGAAGACAGAACCTGAGGATAATAGGTATAGAAGAGAGTGAAGATTCCCAACTTAAAGGAACAGTAAATATCTTCAACAAAATCATAGAAGAAAACTTCCCTATCATAGAAGAAAACTTCCCTAACCTAAAGAAAGAGATGAACATAAATA
>JAPYYD010007484.1:0-10236 GCA_028551405.1 Uromys caudimaculatus
TAGTGGTTGATGATATTAGAATCACAAAAGTTGACCCTTATCATAAAACCTGTGTGGAATAAGGCACTAATAAAACCCATCATATAAGTACCAAATATCAATAGACCACAGATCCTAGGTGACATAACAACTTTGTAGAGCAGTGGCTGACAGATGGCCACATAGCGATCATAGGCCATGGCTGTCAGCACATAACTCTCAGAGTTCACAAAAAATAAGAAAAAAAACAGCTGAGTCATGCATCCTCCGAAGGAGATGGTGTTCTTCTCTAAAAAAAAACCCATCAGCATTTTGGGGGTAAAGACCATTGAATAACAGAAATCAATGAAGGAGAGATTGAAGATGAAAAAGTACATGGGGGTGTGAAGGTTTGAGTTTAGGCAAATGAGACTCATTAAGCTCAAGTTGCCCATCACAGTGGCTGTGTAGTTCATCAAGAAGAGAACAAAGAAGGGTAGCTGGAGCTCAGGTTCGTCTGTCAGTCCCATAAGAACGAACTCAGACACAGAAGAATCATTTTCCATAGTCATTTGTATCATGTATGCCATCTGTAAGAGTAAGTGTAGAAGGCAGTATTAACACATAACCATTTTCATTCCAAGTGCTGAGCTGGAATTGTTGGTTTCTATGCCTGAGTTGGATGAAATATTGAGAAATCCTTATTGCCTCTGTCCTCTTCTGTCCTGTGTATAACACTCCAGAAAGATGCTGAGGAACCTTAATTTCCTCAAATAAGACATCCTTCCATTCATTTAGTGTGTAACAATATTTAAGGCTGAAAATACAATGCATTCATTTTTTCCAGAATTTATGGTTTATATAGCAGTGGGAATGAAGACAAAAATGTCAAGATAAAGATTATTCAGTGCTCACCTTGGTTCACCTGGAGCCTTCCCTGACATTGGAGTTCTTGATATCTTCCTCCACACTGTGCACAGAGGGCCAAAGTTGTTAATAATGAAGCAGGTAATTGCAATCAGTGCAGAAAATGTATCTCACTTGCTCGAAGTTCCCTTGGGAAAATTACTTGGTTACTTTTTGAGAATTTCACAAACATTCTTGTCTCATACAAAAAAGAAAATAGCTTTCTTATATGAGTCTCCAAGGTCTCAAAGTCAAGATTTTTGAGAAAATTTATAAGAATCACAGAAAAGTATTCTCTTCTTTAAGATAGTCTCCATGTTGGATGATTCCCTTGATGGTTAAATTGTTGAATTTGTATGAGAGAACTAAGATCAGTCCTTTAGAGATCCAACATTCTACTCAATTTATAGTTTTCCAGCAGGAGTATCAGGTCCCCAGAGCAGAAGTGTGAGTGGTCCCCTTTGTTATTCTCTTCATTAAGTTCTGCACAACTCTACAAGAGGAAATGTCCAGGGACATATTCACTTGCCATATATAGCTTTCATATGATTTCATTAATAAACTGGTGACCAAGGATTAATGCTATACAAAAACACTTGAAGAAAGGGTATAAAAGAGTTTGAACAGGCTCTCAAGATTGTATTAATTGACATGAGAACTTTTCATTCCCAGGCCATGAAACTAGACTACCCAGGTTTGTTATTGTTTGTTTATGTGTTAATATTCTTATGAATAACTATAAAATAGATTCATAAAAACGGGCTTAAATTGTGGACCACTAGAAAAGTTCTTGGTTATCATACAGAAATTTCTGGGTACAATTTTGCAAACAATAACAAATTCATATACATAATATAAAAGACTACTATATTTTGAGGATTTATATGGTATATCAGAAAGTTACTAAATATATGAAAATATACTAGTATGTGTTAGTCTTCTTATACTGTTTGCATTCTTACTAAGATAAATAAAGTTGTTCATTTTTGGCACAGTTGGAAAAGATAACTTCTTGCTCTAATGTTGCCCCGAGTAGTAGAGACAAATTAAAATCCTTGCTCCTACTATTCAAATGTTCATTGCGTAGACATTGGACTCAGAAAATATAGTGCTTAAGTATATTTTCTCATGGAAACTATTTTGAAGAAAAGGACATCATTAGACACATGACAAAAGTTGCTTCAGACTGATTATAAAAAAATAATGCACACTACACACAAAATTAATTTATAACATGTCATTATCTAAATATAAAATCTAAAGTCATAATACCCTTACAAAAGAGTGTAAGATTAAAAAATACTGAGACTTATAGATCTGCAGTTTTAAATTAGCTCTATCTTTATCTGTGAACAAATCTCATTAGTCTTTCCATAAGATTGACGATTTCAGAGGACCTTGGTCACATTAGAGAAAGAATTTCTGACAGAGGAATAGGAAATTTAGGGAAAATGAGTTAATGAGAAAAAAAAGTTAAAGAATCTTATCAAAGCAGTGGAAAGCAGGCAAATAGGGTATTGTCTTTTCAGTCTCTATTTATAATTGAGGTTGCTTTTGGGATCTCTCTCTCTCTCTCTCTCTCTCTCTCTCTCTCTCTCTCTCTCTCTCTCTGTGTGTGTGTGTGTGTGTGTGTGTGTGTGTTTGTGTGTGTGTACATCTGAGCATATGCCATGATACACCAGTCAGTGCAGGTCACATTTGAGTGTGAGTCTTCACATTCCACCAGTTTGAGGCAGGGTCAGTGCCTCTCTTTCACATATACCAGGATGGCTGTCCAATCTCCTGTCCCCACATCTCATTTCCTTGGAGGAATACTTGGATTATAGATGCAGATATTATTGTGTCTGAAGTTATATAGGGTCTGGTGACCTCTTTACCCTAGTATAGTAAGTTATGTCATCAGCTTATAAAACAACTATTGCTTCTGTAGTGTGTGGCTGTCACCTTGGCAAATATCAGTAGGCAATTTTATGAAGGCCAATGTCTGGAGTCCACATTTTGTTCTGCTGATGAAATATCTAGGTTTTCACTATTAGTATGTGCTTCAGGTTATTATAGTTGCTCAAAGTCAAAAAGTTGTGGATTATCAGTTACATTATTTTTTTCAATATTTTGTTGCTAATTGTTTGATCATATCTACTCTGGAATATTCTAGGATGTGAGTTGAACTGGTTTAATCTACACAAAAACAAAAAACATTATGTTTTCCAACAATACTGAGAAATGGAAACTTTTCTTTTATGTGCTTTTTTATTTAATTTAATCAGAGTTTTGTAGTTTATACACATTCTGAAACTTTATGTTATTTTTATCATCCCTGGAACAAAATATCCCAATGAAACAATCTAAAGGTAGGTGGAAAGTTTATTTTGTTTCAATTTTTCAAGGGCTATCAGTCTACACTGGCTGAGGAAGGCACAGTAGACAAGGCATGGGGGATAGGAGAGGCTCAATTTTTCAACACTAAAGAGAACATCAATCAAAGTATTGAAGAAAAATGTCCAGAAAAATGAAGGCTAAGACTGTACCTTTACTTGGGTACAACCTTCGATGCCTAGCCAAAACAATACACTTCTGTTACTGAAGCCACATGTAGAACAGATCCCATAACTCCCCAAAGAGCCCTAATATCTGAGGTTCAAGTTATAAGTACATGATCCTTTTGAGAATAATTTACATTAATATAACAACAGAACCTGTATATATCTTGTTAAATTTATATTTTAAAAGATATCTATCTTTTTCTGTCATGCCTGTCCTACTCTCTCTTTCTTTATTCTTCCTCCTCCTCTTCTTCCATACTTCTTCTCATTTCCCATATATTCCCTAAATGGTATTGTATTTTTCATCTAAGTCCACAATAAAATATAGAATATAAGTGTCCATTTAAATTTCTTTCATTGTACTAAAATTTCTATCAAGGAAAGGTTAAATAAATTCATTAAAATAAATTTAATGGCATCTACATCAGCAAGTAAATGTTCTCATATATCCAAATCTATGATTTAAACTTAATAAACATTATGTTGAGCTCAAGATAAAGGAAAAAATTAATATAAGCAGTGTAATTTTATTTTATATTTGCATAGAGAAATAAAACAGAAAATTAAAAAGGTATAAAAGCAACTTTTATTCGCCAAATGTAATTGTCATCTAGCGTACTTACTACTGATAAACTAATCCTTTCTAGCTCTTTCTGAACTCTGGCTGTCTGGTTCACTTCAGCTATTTTGGCCCAAACTCCTCTCCCAGCTGACTGATTCAAACTGGCTTTGTTTACCTTCTCATTCTGTGGCATCTGCTGTACTATTAAAACTGCCTCCTTTCTCAAGAACTCTCTTTGTTTGTCTGTTTATGTGTCTCTGCGAGTCTCCGTCTTTGTCTGTGTCTGTCTCTCTCTGTCCTCTCTGTCTCTCTCTGTATCCCCCCCCCCCCGTGTGTGTGTGTATGTGTTCCTCTGTCCTCTTTCTTTCTCTGCACTGTGCTCTTAAGTCTCCCCTCTTGTCTGTTCTTTTTCTATTTGATTTTTTTTTTTTTTTTGGTTTTTCGAGACAGGGTTTCTCTGTGTAGCCCTGGCTGTCCTGGAACTCACTCTATAGACCGGGGTGGCCTTGAACTCAGAAATCCACCTGCCTCTGCCTCCCAAGTGCTGGGATTAAAGGCATGTTCCACCACTGCCCAGCTCTCTTGTCTGTTCTTATGAGAGTTGGGCATATCCTATCTCTGACTCATTCTGTCAAATCTTTCTCTGATCAAACCTGTCTGCCCCGCAACTAGATGTCACTTTCAAACATAGCTGCTTCCTTCTATAAACTAGCCTTACTTTCATTGTTTGGATTTCAAGGTGTAAACTAAGGGTGTCTATATTCCAGCTAGATCACACTGTAATTCAGAGCATATGAACATTCCACCCTGATCACATAGAGACTGAAAGTATTTGGATGTGATTCCCTGGCAGATGAACTGTGTTGCTTGATTAAAATTCCTCTATAAAAAGAGATTATGGGAAGAGTAGTAGTAGGTGGAAGAGTAGGACAAAGGAATTACAAATGGAATAGTGGGAATAATGGAGTCTAACTATGGTAAGAAGAGTAAGACCTGTGAAAGAAAAGGAAGAGGTGATAAAATACTGAAAATGATGCTTTAACAATCTATAAACAATCAAAACATTTATCTAAAATTACAAAATTAACATATAAGTGTACACACACACACACACACACACACACACATATATATATATATATCATAGGCTGACTATGATCTCTCCAAAGCTATAGATTACTATTAGATTTAAAAGAATGGTCTAGACACCCACAGCTAATAGGGATTGAAACACTATTTACATGAGATGATGGCTAAAATTGGAGATTGATTAGAAGCATCACAGAAAGAGGAAATGTGAAATATTTTGGAGAAATTACAAAGTATTATAACATGATTTGCAGTTGGCTGTATGTATGATGATAATATAAAAGCTTATATTATCAAATTTCAATATTATGTTATATAAAATTTCAAGATAAAAATTCTCGAGAGATAAAAATATGTTTATTCATTAAAAATTTATTCATTATTACATTTTTTGTATAACATTTGCACAATACATCATTTTAAACAATGTGTTATTAAATGAACCTATCATTGCAGAGCTCTGTACTCTGGTTCTGATCTTAGCAATCAATCTTCAGCTTAAAAACACCGTAGATGCATTATGCAGAAAACAAGAGTAGCTTTACACAGGAAAGAGTTTGGAATCCAGGAAATAATGTTAGCTTTCAATGAGTATACTTCTGGAATGTGGGTGAAATTCCTTGAAATTGACAAACAGAAAATGAAATCAAATAAAATTAACCAAATAAAGTAGAGATGTTTGCTTTTCCTTCTGGGCAGTATTGAACACTGTTAAATCCTGCAAGGAATTTGTATTTCTATTATACTCATCATGACTACTCTTGAATATTCATTTGATTTTTACTAAAATATAATTACATCAAAAAGCCGGCCACACCCTTGGTGACTGTTCAAAAACTGCATCCCTGGAGCTGTCTCCTAAACTAGCAGGCACCTCTACAGGTGGTAAATGACCTCCAGAAAGCCCAGCTAGTCAGTCTTCTCTCTTGAACAGTTATTTCCTGCCTCCATGATACTCGGGATGATGTTAAGAATTTGTAAATTTTAGTTTTCCTAGAGTTGTGAGATTTCATTACATATTCATCTGCCTCTTTCCTCATTCCAGAAAAGAATGTTTCAATTCAAAGAAAAGTGCTATGCAGCATTTTTACATTTAACTTCACTAATTTTGTGTGGTTTTGAGTATTTATGAAGAAGGCAGAACCATTATACATAGATTCAGATTCATCCTGAGTTATCTGTTATTTGTAGTAGAGTGATTCTTTTCTTTTTTGTACAATCTTGACACCCTTGTTGAAATTTACTAACCACAAGTTCAGGGTTTACTTTTGGACCCTCAGTTCTATTTCATTAATTTGTCTAAAGTTACTCTATGGCATATTATCCTGATCACTACAGCTTTGTAATAAAATTTGAAATTTGGAAGCATGAGTACACAACTTTGTTCTCTTTCAAAATTTTTGGTTAAACTATACATGACACTGAGTGCTCAGCTGTGGACATATTTTCTCTCTCTACCACTCACCAAACAGGGCTCAAAGTATGTCTTACAAAAGACAGCAAAAAGAAAGACAAATATAGTATATATTCACTTATATGTGGATGTTAGCTATGAGATGATTGATAAGAAAACTGTATTCTACATAATTACAGAGGTTAGAGATAGATTAATAGACAGGGAAGGAGGTGGATCTCCCTTGAAATGGCCAGTAGAATATTTATACATAGATGGCATGGAGATTGGAAGAAGAGGATCAAACAGTGGTAGATAAGAGGGAGCAAGGAAGAATATATGAGGAGGGACTGCCAAAACAGCCATTTTAGAGGGTAGATTAAAACCTAATAACTATATATTTCCTAAAATACATATATAAAGTTGATCAAAATGATACTGCCAAATAGCATGGAAGACAGAGTCTTAACTTGATAACTTGTGGGAACCATCCGGCCCGGTGTGGAGAGAAGCCCCACATGACGGTTCTGTACACTGCAGCTCTGGGTGGGACAGGACAGGTGGGGAAGTGGCGGTGTGTCTTCCCACACAGTCTGATGGGCAGGTGGGGGCTGTGGGAAGCCTTTGCGGGCCCTGCCCATGAATGGGGGAGGAAGCCATTCCCGGGTAATGGCCGCAGTCGTCTCCAAGGGTTCTCTAGCCCAGGGCACCACAGACACCTCTGGGTGCTGCAGACAGGCTAGCCAGACCGCAGCTGGTGTTCCTGCCCAGACTGGGTTGGTGGCTTGGGCACTGGCTAGCTGCTTCGGCTTGGGTGAATAGGTACTGTCTAGAAGCGCTGAGATGCCGCCGCAAGAGATTAGATGCGGCTCTTTAATCAAAGGCCTGATCCCTCGCTTCCCATGGCGGGTCAAGATGAATAGACAGTCCATAATTCTAAGATGTTTATTGACATCGTGATGAGTGGCGTGGATGAAATTGTACCCCCCCTCCCGGCCTCTGGGAGCAGTGAGGCAGAAATAGTAACTGGAAAGGGGCGTAGCTAAGTCTCTAGGTGTCTCATTAACATGGGGATGGCTTGGGGCTGCATGGCCACGTCTCTACCTGAGGATGGATGGGTCAGAGGTCTGACAACAGGTCCTACATGACAGACCTCACATGACAGACCTCACACAACAAACCTCTCTAAAGGAGACTGTGGGCGATTGTATGTGACAGGAGCCAAAAGGCATCCCAGGAGCATTGACAAAATACTTTCCAGTCCCTTGTAGATTGCCCCACTGAGTTGCCCGGGAGTTTAGCCTGTGCTCGACCGAGTGCCAGATTGCCTGTCACAGACCACTGCCCCACAATAACTCTCATCACCAAATGCAACTTCTAGTACATGAAATGGGTTGCATCTAATTGATTGTTGTCCAAGAGATCTCATGGGAACCATCAAACAACACAGGTTATTTACAAGGCTATGAATTGCTTTCCATACAGTAACACTAACAGTAAGGCTCTATTGTTGAAGAAAACACCTATACAACTCCCTGAACTAAAAGATGTGGAACTGGTACCTACCTAAAATCTTCATCCCTATGGAGAAATGTTCCTGCTACTGTAAAGAAAAAGGTAAATACTACCAAGAGAGAAATGTAGGCACCACTCAAGCTACAAACCCTTAAATCAACAATGGTTACCTGCCTGTAAATAATAGGTATAATAATGTAACAAATTTTTGGAAGAAACCAACCAACCTCTGATTTGATGTAATTCCATCTCCATGAGGTAGAACGCCTATCCAACATTGGCTGGGTAGCCAAGACCCTGGAACTAGGTATGTAACTGACCTAGGGTAAAACCAGATGTCATTGCTCAGATTCAATAATGTAACAATAAAATTACTCCTAATGATATTCTGCATTAGTTATAGTTCTGTTCCTTGCTCAACCATCATCAGAGAACCTTCTTCCAACACAAAGACCCACATTCAGACAATGTTCAGAGAATGAGAGATCTTACAACATTCAGCCCTAAAAGGAATATCTCTTTAAACTCCTTCCCTTCATGGCTCAAGGATGCTGTAGAAGAATACACAGAAAGACTGTAAGATCCAGAAAGGATGAAAAGAAAAAAGGAAACAGGCACTCCTAAAGACAACACAACTGATGCATGAATGAAGGTTCATGAATGGTACATCACTGATACTTTAGGTCATAGGACCTAAAGGAGTCTATCCCAGAGAGAGATGGGGTCTTAGACCTGAAAGTAGAAGTGAACACATGCCCCCATCCCTAACACAGAAGCTATCTCCAATTGGTAACCATTTCAAAAGAAAAATTACTTTCTCTATAGGATTCTTAGTAATAGATGGTTAATAAAATATTTGGAGGTTCTTTGTCTCATATAATGTTGTGTCAGAGCATACTTTTAACCTCACACGTCCTCTGCATATATATTATGGCTTCTCATTTTGTTTTTATACAATTCCTGTGCATGCAAGTGTGTGTGTAGAATCCAGTGAAAATTAATACAAAACATTTGCAGACTAATGAGACACAATAAAGACAATGCTAAGAGGAAAATTAATAACCCTAAGTACCTACACAAAACTTGGAGAGGCCTCATACTATCAACTTAAAATCACACCTAGAAACTGTAGAACAAAATGAACTAATATATCTAAACAGATTAGAGGACAAAAAATTATCAAATTCTGGGCTGAAATCAGTAAAATAAAAAACAAAGAGAACAATACAAAGACTCAACCAAACAAAGAATTTGTTCATTGAGAAAATCAACAAGATAGGCATACACTTATCTGAACTAACTAAAATACAGACAGAAAATATCAAAATTAATAAAATCAGAAATAAAAGGGAAGGCAAAGCAACACACATTGAAACCCAGACAATCAAAAGAACATACTTTAAAAAGCTATACTCTACCAAATTAAAACAAATCTAAAAGAAATAAATAATTTTCTCAATAGGTACCACTAACTACAGTTATATCAAGATTAGATAAATAATTTAAATAGACCCATAATCCCCAGTGAAACAGAAACAATCATTAAAAGTCTCACAATCAAAAAAACCTCAAGGCCTGAAGGTTCTAATGCAAAATTAATAATATCAGACTTTCAAAGAGTTAATACTCCTCAAATTCTTCTATAAATAGAAACAGAAAGAATACTGTCAAATCCACTTTATGAGGCCACAGTTACCCTGATACACAAACTACAAAATGACTCTACAATGAAGCATAATTATAGAAAAAATTCTAATGAATGTAGATTCCAAAATAATCACTAACATATTTGCAAATCAGATCTCAAAACACATCAAAAAGATCATCCACCAGGATCACATGGACTTCATCCCAGAGATGTATCGATGGTTTAATATAAGAAAATCAGTCAATGTAATCTGTTGTAAAAACACACTGAAAAACAAAGATCAAATGATTTTCTCATTAAATGCAGAAAATCTATTTGACAAAATTCAATACTCCTACATGGTAAAATGTCAGGAGGGATTAATAATACAGGGAACATACCTAAACATAAAATAAAGGCAATTTACAGCTAATGTCAAGTTAATTTTTTTTTCTTTATTTTTGATACTTTATTTACATTTCCGATGATTCCCCTTTTCTTTGGAAACCCCGTGTCCCCTCCCCCTCCCCGCCTCTGTGAGGGAATTCCTCCACCCACCTACCCACCCACCCATTCCCATATTCCCACCTTGACATTCCCTTTTACTGGGGCCACTAGCACCCTCAGGCCCAAAGTCCTCTCC
>JAPYYD010007485.1:0-10235 GCA_028551405.1 Uromys caudimaculatus
ACCAACCAAAGAATACACATCAAAGGACCCATGGTTCGGACCACATATGTGGCAGAGGAGGGCCTTGTTGTCCATCGGGGGAGGAGAGGTCCCAGTAAAGGGGAATGTCAAGGTGGGAATATGGGAGTGGGTGGGCGGGTGGGTGGGAGGTGGAATTCCCTCCTAGAGGTGGGGGAGGGGGAGGGGATAGGTGGTTTCCAAAGAGGAGACCTAGAAAGGGGGAAACATTGGAAATGTAAATAAAGTATCAAAAAAGAAAAAGAAAAAAAAATGCTGCCTTGGGAAGGTTCTACAACTAAGTCCAAGTCGATTTATTCTAAGAGTCACTGATTGTGAATGATCAGTTAATACCAGTCCCAGGAGCACACTGCACACACTGCATGGCATGACAGCGCTACAGTGCCAGTCCCAGGGACACACTGTGTGCCATGGCAGCACTATGAAAACTGTCTAGACACAATAGTGACATGCTACTGACATTCATGGGTAATCATCTATCAGAGGAGTTATTGAGACCTGGAGTCAGGAAGACTGAGTTAGTTCTGAGGGAGGTTGTTTCTCCAATTGTGAACTCTGTAATTATGAGCCAGTCATGGTCTTTGAAATGTTTCAGCTTCTTTATCAATAAAATAACCGTTGAGGTAGCAATGCAGAGAAATTGATTCTGGGATGATATATATCTTATGCCACTTTCTGTCACCATAATGGACTAGATAATTTACAGCAAAAGAGGCTTCATTTAGTTCACACTTCCAGAGATCCAAGAGCACAGCACCCACATCTATTCGTCTGTAGACTGGGATTCCAGATGATGACCTCACATGGACATAGCACATAGAAGGGAGAGTGAAGGGACATGTCAGCCTGCTTTAGAGCAGGCCAGTTTCCCAGTAACTAATCCAGCCCTGAGAGATCATACCCACCTCAGAATTTGAGTATTAATCCTTTTGACTTTTGGGACTCCATGAATTAATAATGTCTTAAAGAGTGTCAACAGCTCGCAACTGGGAACAAAACCTAGACATGAGTTTCAAATCCTATTCCAATCACAGCCATGTATAGTCATGTGTCTATAGAAAAAAGAGAAAGAAGGTGACAAGATCCTTGTTGCATGGTATGGAGAGGTGGCCTAGGGCATAAACAAGTCTGCCATGTCGAGGTGATAACTTGAGTTTCAACAGAGTACACGTGCTCACTCCAACAGGCTACACTGCCACACAGGCATCATGTATATATACACAATTCACATACACAATACATATACACAATAATAATAACTTTAAAATATGAAAGTTATTGTTGCTACCATATTGGAAGAGATTGTGTTATTTTGGAATACGTGATGAAACATCACAGTCCTTATGCTCTCTTCAAAAGGACCTGCATGCTGTGAGAATAGAAGACGGTCTAGGTTTCCCAGCAAAGGACAGGGCAGCAAGGCTGGCTGAGTTACAAGATTTAGTTCTATTTAGTAGACAGTAAGAGAAATAAATAAGAGAAGTAATATAAACTCTGATGTGACAACGGGTCCCCAAATATGTTCACTGGTCCCTAGCAAAATGGCATCCAGGAAATATAAATTATTGAGCCTCATCCATATCTACTGAATCAGACCCCAGTTCTTCTGGGGAATCCTGAAATTTGAGAACCAGTGCCCCATCAATCAGCTGGACTTAGCAACATCTGCTGCCAACTTGGTGAGCAACCCCTGCATCAGAAGGGCCAGAAGGAGGTGCCTTGAGCATCTGAACATTCCCAGTAACAACAATGACCCCAGCTTCCCCAGCAGTGCAGACTCCTGTTAGTTCCATGAAATCTGAGTGACCACGTGATACCTGCCAGCCTCTGCAGGTCTTCTTTGCCTAAGCAAATCCGTAAGTTTCAAAAAAGGTGCTTAGCCCTCTGGGGAGCTCCACTTGTGTATTCTAAAGGTGGAGTGTGTTTTAGGTGGAAGAGGAAACGTGGCTTAAAGAGATTAGGTGTATCAGGCTGCATAGTGATGAGCTCTCAACAAGTCTACAGAGTCATCTCCTCCCTCGGTGTGTGGATGTGCTGCCATAACGATCAGTGCCCGAGGATGGCATCCAGCTTTGCCCCACTCTCTTTTGTCTTCCTTCCCTACCTTTCTCTTTCATTCACATCTTGAAAGTTCCAATCATAGGGCAAAGGCAGTAAGAGAAAGAATAGAAAGAATGCTGGATGAAGAACAGAAGGCAAGAAGAAAGCTCACAGAGACGTGTATCTTCCACACCAACCAAAGACCGTTCATCTTCCACCCCCAAAGCATGCAGGTCCTTTGGAAGAGAGCATAAGGATTGTACCATTTTATCACATATCCCAAAACAACACGATTTCTCCCAATATGGTAGCAACAAGAACTTCCATACTTTAAAGTTGCATTGTGTCCATTTCGATGATTAAGCTCAGTTTTCAGTTGTAATCTCCAACCCCAGAATCTGGCACAAGTAAAGTTCTGTAAAAAACACTGATCTCAAACACGGAAGTACATGAGGCATACAAATGGGTTTGTAGAGCCTCCTGAGGGATAAAAAGAGCAGCCCAGCAATTCTCAGCAGAGAGAGAGAGATGTTCTGCATTCACAGGTCCAATGCAGGAGGCATGCACCTCCTGGAGACTTCTCACCCACAAACATTTCACGTTCATGTTCACGTCTATTCACTCATGACGTCTTTCCCAATACATACATCATGTCACTGTCTCCTGTGAGCCATGTAACTAGAAGAGGAACATTCAAAAATAAAGGTTTGAATTCTGAGAAGAGAAGAAGCTTTATAGGCAAATATAATATACGATATTTATTACTGTAATTGTTATAATAGACACATAGACAAAATAGAGGAAACACAAATAAACCATTCAGATCTTTGGGGAAGGCTTAGCAAAAGCAAATCAAAGATAGTCACCTTTTTCCAAGTAAGAAACTCAACATGTGCAAAGCTACTCAGAGGATATATCTGTGCAAAAGCAGGGAGGTAGAAAAAAAGATTATGTTTTTCACATTAAGCACTTTGGAGCAAAATCACAAGGCATCATTAGGGAATGTCTGAGGCAGAATCCAAATAATGAAGGGTTCTGTATGTCAAAATAATTTATTCTCGTTGTTGTTGGACAACTGTTTCTGACCAGGCCTGCCCATTAGAATGCCTCGGACATCCCTTGACCATGTTAAATTTGTGCCCTAACCTAGGAGATTCCAGGTCTGCGGATCTGGGATCTACGTCTTCACTGACTCTTAAACATCCACAATGCATGTTTTGATTAAGTGCTGCTTTCAGCTCAGAAAGAACACTATGTTTTTGAGATTCTGAGCATGAAAAGCCACCCTGAGCTTCACAGTGAGTAAGGCCCTTGGTGGGCGATGGGGAGAAACTCTTGCAAGGGTCGAAAGTCCAAGAGGAATGGCTCACAGAAAGTGAGGTCCTGAGGTCAAGCCAGCAAGCTTGTGGACAGGAATTAGTTCACAAAGAAGGGTGACCTCAAATCACAACCCCTTTCCTGTCTGGTCTGGTGATACCATCATCTCCAGGTATGGGAGGCAGGGAGGAAAGAGAAGAGAGAAGAAAATAAGCTCCTGCCCTCCTCTTTGTAACTGGTTAGGTTTAGAACATGAATTATGTAGGAGACTGAGAAGGTATTAATTTAATATGCCCCATAGCTTTCTCCTCTGCAGTATTGGTAATTTGGGAGTGGTTTTATTTAATTTGGCTAGCATAACACTCTCACGGTTCCAAATCCCAAGGCAAGTTGCAATTGTAACAACGTATGCCAAGTCAATAGCAAATGGAACCTCTCCCCCTCCCCCGAGGCTGGAAGGAGACAGCTTAGGCAACCTGAGAAACTTTCTCCCACGCCAGACTTATTCCCCATCTTTTCTAGCGTTGCTGGGCACTGGGTTGCATGATTCTATTTCTCATGAAATCCCACAAGCTTGCCTGATCATTTGATGGGAGAATGGCAGTGTACAAGATATGCTTTCAATTTCTAGAAAGAACAGCTCTTGGGGTAGATTTGAAGGTTCAGTCCTCAAGACAGTACTTAGACATATTCATTTCTATAGCTTTTCCCCCTCCTCCTTAGCTTCCTTCCGTGGCTCAGAGCTCGGATGACTTGTATTGACGCCATTAAAAACGGTTGTTGACCAATTTTCTTACACAAGTGGAGAGTCTAGCTCACCAATATGCTGTTTGTTCTTCCCGGGTTTCGTTTAAGGCTACATTCTTTTCTTTGTGACATTTCTATGTAGAGAAATAGATATATTATTTGTCTATAAGTATCTTTTGAAGATGGTTCATGCCACTAAATATAAGAATAAAACAAACCTCATGCTTTACTTAGAAACATATCTCACAGATATCTGACCATCTACCTTTTGTATCTAAGTATTTTGCATACATGTAGATTTATTAATAAGTTTATCTTCTTTCTCATAGCACTTTCTGTTATCAAACCCTTTCAACCTGTTCTGACCATGGTGAGAACAAATCTATTTACCCACTGCAATAGCCCATTCCTTAAAAAAAAAAAAAAGTGTGCTATGAATTTCTAACTAGATGTGTTGCTATAAATATGCGAGAAGTGTAAGTGTAGACCTAAACTCTACCAGGAAGAACAAAAAAAAATTGGTATCTGAACTCAGTTAAATAATGTCAGGTTCTTCTTTGGACATTTTGCCCAATGAATTTTGAGGCAAAGACTGAATTTTGAGGCAATCTCCCCCTTGGTACCATTAGACCAGGTAAATTTTGATTTTGACTTCATTCCTGAAGTCTATCCACCTAACCATGAAGAGGGTGCATGGTCACTGAGCCAGACAGTATAACCCTCTACATCCTGGGGTGATTCTTGTCATTTAGCAGCACAATTACAAGAAAAATAGAGAGCAGAGCAGGGATTCCAGAGATTCCAGCGCTCGCTCAGTCTGGATACCAAGAAGACCCACTCTCAGCATCATCTACTGAGCTTCAAGTAAGTGATCCCTGCTTTTCATTGATACTCACTCTCCTTTTCCCACAAAACTAGAGCCTGGGTAAGCACGTCGCTTTCAGTTTCCACTTTAAACCTCCTCAGGATCCTCCATGTTCCCCTGGAGCCAGATCCAGTGCTTCGAGGTGGGCTGAATCACAAGGCTAGTCATGAGGAACCTGTTTGCCCTGTCTATCCTATGGTTTTCTCTCAGGACCAGATTCCAACCTAGCAAGATGTGGAGCATACCACACTCTTTCCAGGGGTATTCAGTGCCTCTTTTTCTAGCTAATTCCCTCTCATATTTTAATCTCATATTAGAGGCTATTTCTTTAATGATGGCATCCCTGGTAGCTTCTGTGAGCTATTTTAATCTCCTGTACTTGTCTGCATTCATTTTTAGTCATTTGAAAATGCATCGTAATTGTTGTCTGCTTCCTCTTTCTTTAATGTTTCCCACTCTCCTCTTTTGGGAGAAGTAGGCCTTAGTTTTCAAGAAACCCCAGGTTCTGTATCTAAACATGTTCACAGAAGTTTTAAAGTTTTGAATATTGAGTTGGATGGAATAAAAGTGTTTGCTAGTTTCTGCTTAATTTTAATTATCTTTCATCTGATGTCTGAGAAAAGTACCATTCATAAATGCAGTCAAAGTCTAAAACAAAGAAGTCATTGAGAAGATGAGTCAAGCAGAACTTACTAAAAAATCCACTCCCCTCTGATTTATGTCTGTTTTTCTCACAGGTTAACAATCAATAAATACCAGGAAACTGAAGAGAACCCCAAGAAATAATGGCAGACAGCCATGGAATGTGTAGCTTTTCCATGCGGAAGAAAAATGTGTTTGTCTATTCTCTTGATAATACAATTATTTTTTTGATGCTACTAGAATCTTTCATTTTAGTTGGAATATATTTATTCCATGTTTCCTGTCATAGAAACAATTAAAGACCTCAATAAAATTATTTGTCAATGAATATTTAATAAGCACTTCTTGGGCTGGCAAGATGACTCTGTGGATAAAGATATGAGGCCTGATGTCCTAACCTTGATTCCCAAGACATAAGAAGGACAGACTGACCTCTGCAAGTTAATCTTTGACCTCCAGAAGCACATTGTGACAAGGCTTCGTACACATTGTACACACATGTACACACACACACACACACACACACACATACACACACAGACAAATATACACACACAAAAAAGAAATAAATTTTAAAAAGTTAGAATATAAATAAGAATATTTTTTTGCTTAGATAATGGGTTTTTTAAATTTTGTGTTGGTTTTGATTCATGACACTGCATATAAAAATAAAGTTATTTATTTTTCTGATAAAGAATACAATTAAGGGTTTGTAAATATTAGAGAAAATACAGAAGAAATTGTACAGTTGAACTTTATATGCTTGGTAAATTAAACCAAACTGTCCAGAACCTTGTTGTTTTAAATATCTTTTAAGATGAGAATAACAATAAAGTAAATGGTAAGACTGTAATATGGTAAATGAGCTGTAATAGATTTGCATCTAAGGTCAACTTGATTCTCATTACCCAGGGTAAGACACAGTCAAGAATACTAGAAACTGAGTTGTTCTGAAGCATCTGTGATTTTTTATTTAAAAAAAAAAAAATCCCTAGTTATCAGTTATCCAGCTGATGAGCTTTCTCTTCACGTGGACCACTAAACAGGGGAAAGGCTGAGTGTGTATCTGCAGCAAAATATCTTCACTGTATTAATTGCAGAAAGCACTTGAATCCATGTATCAGAAACCATATCTACAAGAAAGCATATCTACAACAAATCCCAGGTGTGTTGCTGACGACTTGTCCAGGATTAAAACACATGTCAATCACCCTTACAACCAAGTCACATTTACAACCAAGAGGCTGGATTCAGCTCTTCTGGCCTGCAAAGAGAACTAAAGGTCACATGTGCCAGAGCGGGGGAGTCTGGCTACTTTTGAAACTTTAGAGTAACTGCTATCAATGAAGATGAACTGAAACTAGTAAAACAAAGTGGCCAAGGGGTGGAAATTCTAACAATCACAGATGCTGCCACCTGCTAGCAGCTGTCTGAAGAACTCCCCTCCTTAGATTTTCTTAAAACAATGGGCACCGCCCTCTCTTGCTCACATCCTTTGACTGTTGTGTCCCTGAGCATTTGGCTTGTCAAAACCAGTATCTGTGAATTAATCATGCTGTCTTGTTATATTTACATGAAAGGTTGATTTTAAAGCTACATTTAAAACAGTAGTTCCAGAAAGGGGGAGGGGAGTGCTATGGAAATAAAAGCATCAGTACTGAGCAGTGTTGATGAAAGCATAGAAAGCTGTTCAGCCATCAAATGTGTGTTCTTCTTGCTTCATGGTAGGCAAGACTAAGAAACTTCCTGGGTTGTTTCTTCCGCTATAGGAGAGAATGCACTCAGGGCAGAAGTGAGAGTGACTGTTCCAACTTAAAGCTTAATTAAGAAACTCAATGTAAGGGCTGGAGCAATGGCTCAGCAGGAATGGGCTTGCTGCACAAGGCCTTTTGAAAACCAAAATGGCCTCCACAAAAATATCCTTCGATAGCTTGAACAGTGAGAGCCCTTGAGAGTGCTTTAGTCTCCCCCCTGTGTTAGCTTATGAGGGGACACATTTTAAATTAATTAAGCTTTTCATTTCCTCTGGTGAGTGTTGAGTATTAGAGGCAGCCACAAACTGGAATGTTTGTGCTTAGCTCATTGGTAGGGTGAGGCCAGCTCTCCCCTGCAAGTTTGCCAACAGTGCACCCACAGAGCCTGTTAAAAGAGTGGATACTTGGCCAGCCACAGAGCTAAGGAGTCTTTGATGATTTCCTGGGGCCTGTTATTCTGAGTGCACTGTATGAGAACATGACATGCTAAGAGTTCTTCAGGGATGGCCCTGAGAGCATCCATGTAAATGTTATGGCTCTGGGTAGAGTCCATATCTCTCAGAGTGAGGCACTTCTGCATGTCTGTGCTCCATGCAAGGCAAATATTTATTGTATGCATTGTATATTTGATTCTCTACATAGATGCGAATGCCATCGTAAGAGCTCAGAGTTCAGATAAGATTTGTGAAGATGATTCTGTGGACGTTGAGCCACAACGATCGGTTCATAGTCCTCGCTGGATGGCGCTCAAGTCAGACATGGGTAATTATTTCTGGTGAAGCGCTCTCTCTCTCTCTCTCTCTCTCACTTGGTTGTTCAGGCAGAAACACGAAGTATAAAACTTTGTCATGAGTAGAAAATGTCAAAGAAGAACTGGGTGTATGCTCCTTTAAGTTTAGTAAGCTTGCAATGCTCATTAAGAAAATGACAATACCACCATCAACCACAATAGCAAATGGAGGAGTTAGATCCCCCTGTCCCAGGAGTGATGGGTTTGCCTGTCCTATTACTGAAAACACAATTTTTCTATAATTTGTATGAAAACAATTGAGAGAAGAGTTTTCTTCGTTTGATAGACAAGATAAAAAATTACCAACCAGTTGGTCAATAAAAATTCAAATGCTGAGGAGATGGCTCAGATCGTAAGGAGTTTGCTGAGCAAGCAAAATCCCTATGACCTACAGAAAACATCTGGCATGAGTGGTCTGTACTTGCAATCCCATCCTTAGAGAAGTAGAGAGTGAAGCTCTCTGGTTAGCTGGCTGTCAAGGGTAGCCTGTTTGGTGAGCTCCAGGCCAAAGAGAAATCCTGTCCCCCAAATACATACAACACCTGAAGAGTGGCATAAGGCTATCCTCTGGCCTGTCTACGAGCACATGCACGGGTGTCTACACACACATGAGCATGTGCACATATGAACAAATACACACAAGAAACAATGTAATCACCAGTGCATGCTAACTGCAGCTATGGTGTTTCTCAGAACCTCATTTTGAAGTTCTTACCTGCCCTGCCTCCTCAGCCAAGAGAGATTAGTCCCTTTTAAAAATGCCCTGGGTAAAGACACTGCTTTCATTAGCTTGCCTGAGCTCTGTCCCAGGGCAAGCAGTTTCCAGATTAGAAAGATTCAGCAGGTAAAGGTGTTCACCACCAAGCCTGATAACTGAATTCAGTCCCCAAGACTCCATGAAGGAGACAATGATTCCTGCAAGCAGGCCTCTGACCACGACACACGAATGCATGTGTAGACATGTCCATGCCCCCAAGCCACTCACACCCCTCACACCCCAACACATAAATAAAAAAAAGTCCAAAAAAAGAGACATCTGTTTTGACCTCTCTGACTTCATTTTCCTTAAAGATATACTAAGTATTTCCTTGCTAGCTAGATGCTAATTATTTTCTGTTACTCCTGGTACACACATTCTCTGGAGGCTCAACACAGTAAAAAGGGTTGTCTCTCCTTTCTTCTGAGAATAATCCTTCTTAAATCTTATTAAACCAAAGAAAGCAAAGTATTAGAATGCATGCCCTTTGACCCCAAGGCTCCAGTGTGCCCTAAGTACCATATTGCAACACGGGGGGGACTGGATGCCAAGAAATTCTTTTCCTGGTTCCCAGTCTGCAAGTAGACCCTGGAGGAGATGGAAACTTTTAGCTGTAGCCCAGGGGAAAAAGAAGATAAAAGAGCCAAGAGGAAAATAACATCTAGTACTTTTCATGTAAGAAATAATCTTACAAAACCTCAGATTCAAAACTAACGTGAACGAGTAATTCACATGAGAGAAATTATTTCATTCCAAAATAGGAAAGAGAGAATAGATGAAAAGCAAAATAAAGCTCTCAGGAGATCGCAAGACCCAGGAGAGGGCCAAAGACACGCCCCACAGCTCACCAGGTACTGCCCCGAACCCGCGAGACACAGGGACCGACGTAGGCGGGCCTAGAAACCCCCCTGGATCCCAAAAGTGGGCGGCTGTGGCAGGAAACTTCTGCCTGGGACACTAGGATTCCATAGACAAGCAGCCCCGGGAGAAAATCCTCTCTCCCAGCAACGCAGAAAAGCCCACAGCAGGGGCAACGTGCCCCCAGAGCTCACTGACTCTGCTCGCTTTCCGCGGGCTACAGAGACTGAAGGTCAGCAACTTCCAGGACCAAGATCAGACCTGGTGCCACAGCTCTCCAAACCCAAACATCTCTCAGAGAGAGCTGGTCTTCAAGGAGTACTGACACAGAGACGTGCAGGAGGGGCAAGCCACAACCAGACAGAGTAAGATCAGCTAACAACAGAGTCAACAAGATGGCAAAAGGCAAGGGCAAGAACATAAAGAACAGAAACCAGGAGTACTCTG
>JAPYYD010007486.1:0-10235 GCA_028551405.1 Uromys caudimaculatus
TGGTGTTTTCACTATAATGTGACGGGACGAATTTCTTTTCTGGTCTAATCTATTTGGATTTCTGTAAGCTTCTTGTATATTTATGTTCATCTCTTTCTTTAAGTTAGGGAGGCTTTCTTCCATAATTTTGTTGAAGATATTTACTGGTCCTTTAAGTTGGGAATCTTCACTCTCTTCTATACCTATTATCCTTAGGTTCTGTCTTCTCATTGTGTCCTGGATTTCATGGATATTTTGGGTTAGGAGCTTTTTGCATTTTGTATGTTCTTTTACTGTTGTGTCAGTGTTGTCTATGGTATCTTCTGCTCCTGAGATTCTCTCTTCTATCTCTTGTATTCTGTTGGTTATGCTTGCATCTATGACTCCTGTTCTCTTTCCTAGGTTTTCTAACTCCAGGGTGTCTGTTTTTGTGATTTCTTTATTGTTTCTTTTTCTATTTTTAGGTCCTGGATAGTTTTGTTCATTTTCTTTGTCTATTTGATTGTGTTTTCCTGTAATTCTTTAATGGATTTCTGTGTTTCCTCTTTAAGGGCTTCTAGTTCTTGACCTCTGTTCTCTTGTATTTCTTTAAGGATGTTAATTTCTCTTTTAAAGTCTTCTATTATCATCATGAGAACTAATTTTAAATCTGAGTCCTGCTTTTCTGGCGTATTGGGGACTCCAGGGCTTGCTGTGGTGGGAGAGCTAGTTTCTGATGGTGCCAAGTAGCCTTCGTTTCCGTTCCTTATGTTCTTGCCCTTGCCTTTTGCCATCTTGTTAACTCTGATGTTAGCTGATCTTACTCTGTCTGGTTGTGGCTTGCCCCTCCTGCAGGCCTCTGTATCAATACTCCTTGAAGACCAGCTCTCTCTGAGAGATGTTTGGGTTTGGAGAGCTGTGGCACAGGGTCAGCTCTGGGGTGCAGACAGAAACCAGAAGGGTTTTGTCCCCAGCTGTCCTTTGGTTCCTCTGTCCTGATGGCTCTGCAAGGGTCCGTCTTGATCCATTGAGTTTGAACAGAGGTGGTGGTTTTGCCTACGTTTGAAGGTGTGTCAGCCGTCCTGGGATACCAGCTGTTTCCTGGAGCCCTGTGGCCCAGGTTGAGGTCCCTTGGTCTCGGTGAGCAGTGGTGTTTGTCTTATCTCCACTCACGGCTTTTCCACGCTCATGGGAGGATAACTTTCTTCCGGAGCTACTTGGCTATAGAACCCTGGTGGCCTAGGCACAGGTCTCCCGCCAGGGATGGAAACCGGAAGGTTCCTGTCCCTGACTTTGCCTCCTCACTCTCTGTGTCCTGAGGGCCTGGGAGGCTTACTTTCTTCTGGGACTAATTGGCTATGGAGCCCTGTGGCCCAAGCTGAGGTCCCCAGCCACAGATGGAAACCAGAAGTTTCCTGTTCCTGACTTTACCTCGGTCTCTGTGTCCTGCAGGTTCCGGGCAGGTCCTGGTGAGCAGTGGTGCTTGTCTTGTCCCCAGTCACGGCTTTTCAATGCTCCTGGAAGAGTAACTTTCTCCCAGTGCTGCTTGGCTATGGAACCCTGGTGGCCCAGGCACAGGTCTCCCCTTCTTACTAATTTGAAGCCTGGTTTATATATCTATTGTTCAGAGCCAGGAATTGGAGTCTCCAACCACATATACATTAATATTTTCTGTATATTTTTAGCTTCTCCAATTTTGGATGAATATATAATTGTTATGTTCTCTTGATTGATTAATTCCTTTATAGATATTTCTATATAGATAGATTCAGATATAAATATATGTGATATAGATATAATTCTTTTATAGATATAGATAACTGACAGCTGGACAGCTTTTGACTTGGCATCTATTTTATTTACTAATTATTGATAATATTGTCACTAATTAGTGTGCTTTTCAATCACTCTTTTTTATGTTCTTGCTTTAAAAAATATAATTACAGCATTTCTCCCTTCCATTTCCTCCCTCAAAGCCCTCCCACAGACTCCTCACTGCTCTCTTTCAAATTCATGATCTGTTTTTTCATTATTTTCACCTGCATATCTGTATATGCATATATATTCTTAAATATAACCTCATCAGTTTCAATGGTGGTACTTGTATGTGTGTTTTCAGGGTTGACAATTTTGGGGGTATATCTCCTGTACTTTTACTTTCAGCTTATGTTTCCTTAAATGTAATAGACACCTTATATTTGGATCTGTGTTTTTAAATTAGGCAAATATTTTGATTGGAGAATTTATTGCATCCAGAGTCCAGGTTTCGTTGATAAGGAATTACTTGTGCTCTTTATTTCTGATTGATTTATAGAACAATGATTCTTTTGCTAATTATATGTCTTATGATTTCATCATTTTCTTTTTTATTGATTATTGTATTTATTTACATTTCAAATGTTATTCTCCTTCCCTGTTTCCCCTCCACAACCCCCCCATCCCATCCTCCTCGTCTGCTTCTATGAGGGTGCTCCCCCCTCCCACTCCTGCCTCCCCACCCTCGAATTCCCCTATGCTGGGGCATCGAGCCTTTACAGGACCACAAACCTCAATCGATTTCATCATTTTCTATAGTGATAACCTTTGGTTATTTTCTTTTAATTATCTGTGAATTTTCTGGCTTTTGAGATTTTTATGACACTTGTCATGAAATGGCTTTAACAGGCCATTTAAAGCCATAACAGCTTCAGATACACAGGAACACATACCCTCTTATACTCCCTACACAACTTATACCTCTGATGCGACAATTTTTATTTTGTGTATGGTATATTCCTTAACAACTTGGTGTAGCTTTGGTTATTTTTGTCATTTTGTTTTTATGTTTTTCCTTGTTGGTATTGCTTGTCTCCTTTTCTCAAACTTTATACCTAGGTTTTCTAGGTTTTGGGACAAAGCCCAGTGTTATTTTTAGCTATTTGTTGTATAGTATTATTGTTCTGACCAGGCAAGGGATTTTTTTTTTATTCATTTCATAAGAAAGTGGACAATTTGGATCTTTTTTCTTTTGCTGACTGGCCCTACACCTTACTCACACTAGCAGTAATCAGTGACCAAAACTTCCCTTTTGGAATAAAGTGTACAGAGTTTTGTGTGAGATCTCAGATCCTAGGATGGGAGGAATTATAAAAAGCAAGCTGGTTAGATGGAATTCTTCAACTCATCATTGTTAGTTTATGTATTTTATAAACAATATTTTCGTTAACATTTTCCTCCCACAAGACACACAGTCCTTTTCAATTTCAGCCTTATAATGCACTGCACGAAATAAATTCCTCATCATACAAAGCATTCCAAAAGTTGCTAGAAAGTATTAGACATAATAGGAAGGCTGAGCTTATACCATCTTAATTGCATACAATCAAATGTGTATATTATATGAAACTAACCTAATTTTGTTTAGACAAGTTGGGGTAACCGACACGCTACAAGACATAACCACAGATTTCAAGGCTTATAAGTGTGGATTTCTCTGGAGTAGGACATGTTCTGGAGTATTCTCTCTTTTTAAAATTAGCAATGCAAGTCAAATTATCACGGGTGCATAGCTGTGGTGTAACATAAACCCAGGGCGTCAAGCATTAGCATTTTACTCATTTTTCCCTACGTTGAACTCAGGCTTTTTTCCAGCCGAATTTTGCTGATGTGGTAATTTTGCATTAAAATAGAAAGGGGTTGTTAGTGCTTGCTAGTTCACTTTTAATCGATATTTTTACAAAATACTGTGTGTGTGTGTGTGTGTGTGTGTGTGTGTGTGTGTGTGTGTGTGTAGGTATCTCTGTGTATATGCATTTGTGTGTGTGGATGACAGAGGCCAATCTTGAGTACTGCTCCTAGTGAGTCATCCATTTTGTTTTCTGGGACAGTCTCGCTCACAGGAATCTAGGGCTGCCAAATTTGGGTAGGCTGGCTGTCCCCTGATCCTCAGAGATCCATCTGTGTCTGCGTCTCCAGTGTCAGATCACTACACTTGACTTTTTATGTAGATCCTGGTGATAGAACTTAGGTCTACACACTTCCATGGCAAACACATTACCAACTAATCTATCTCTTGAATCCCCAAGAAGTATTTTCCCCCCAGTTTGACTGTTACTTGTATTTATCAAAAGCATACTTAACAGCAGATTACTCAGGGAATGTTTTGAACACATCACTGTGTCCAACCAGCTTATCCACGAGTTGGGGGGTTCCATCTTCCAGAGAAGGGTCCTTTCTCCTACACTCATCTATGAGTTATTTTATGGAGAACATGGACAAGTTTCTAAGTGTGAGCTTGGGGGGTTATATTGCTAAGGCTCAAATCTTGGCTTTGCCAGGTAATATAACTTACACAGGTGAAATAAAAATGTAAGTGTTCTTTAAAAAGTCAATTATGTCCGATTATATATTTTGCTGGGGCAAACACATAAATGAATGTTTTTTAAAAGTGGACATCGATCAGATATTTTATTAAAACAAAGACGTAAAAACCGATTTATTGAAGTGGACATGGGTAAAAAGATATTTTGCTAAGACAGACTCATAAAAACATTTTACTAAAGTAGACATAGGTGAAAGGATATTTTACTAAAATAAACACATAAAAGACATATAATAAAAGATTTTTTACTAACAACAAAAATGTATTGTCTTATAATATAACTAAACTCTATTTGGAGGGACTTTATTTATTTATTTATTTATTTATTTATTTATTTATTTTTTTATTTTGTTGTTCAAGATTTATTTCTCCTATTTGTCATCCTTTACATTTTTTTTTTGATACTTTATTTACAGTTCCAATGTTTCCCCTTTTCTGGGTTTCCTCTTTGGAAACCCCCTATCCCCTCCCCAACCCGCCTCTATGAGGGAATTCCACCTCCCACCCACCCACCCACCCATCCCCATATTCCTGCCTTGACATTCCTCTTTACTGGGGCCTCTAACATCCTCAGGCCCAAGGGCCTCTCCTCTCTCCCTGATGGCCATCGAGGTCATCCTCTGCCACATATGTGGTCCAAGCCATGAGTCCATAGATGTGTATTCTTTGGTTGGTGGTCCAAACTCCAGGACGACTGGGGGGGGGGGGAGGAGGTCAGGCCCTTTGACACTCTTGCTCCCTTGGAGGGACTTTATTAAAAAAAAAAAAAAACCACACCAAAAAACTTTTGACAGCATTTTGATGACTTCTTGTCGCTTTTTTGGACTTGGGCCGATTGACAAGTGATGTCAGTTGATATAGACTTGCACAAAGTTTTGTTAAGACAGACTTATGTACTAAGACAAGACATATGGTGAGCAAGACACATAGAGGACACATAATGTTTAAGACAATATAAGTAAAACTCAACAGACAGTGACGGGGGTTGACTTACTTACATAGTTAACTTCATAACGCCTTTTAGTCTCATGTCTTTGTTAAAAAACTTCTCTTGCTACCCTGATGGTCCTAGTGCCTCCTATTGACTCCTGCCAATTGGGCTAAGGCCTGGCAGTCTCACCTAGGCTGTGCCACATCTGCTACTATCCCACAATACTAAAGGACTAGTATGGCCACAATCCCAACACTACTATACTAGACTTCTAGTGTAACCACAAAATATCTGTGAGTGGATCGAGCTCCTGCTAATGATTCCTACAAACTAAACTACTAATTTTCTGACAGCACAGATGGGATTTGCTCCAAAAAATAATTTCTAAACAGGTCCATTTCCCCCCGTATCCTAATAACTTTTTCCCCTACTACCTCTGGTAGGTGGTGGGCTAAAAAATTAGTTAAAACATTTAAAAACCATTATTAAAAATCGGGTTAAAAATTTAAACCTACATACAGGTAAACTGACTAATCCATCATAGTTGAGATATAGGGTTTGTTGCATTAAATGAAATAATAATTTAAAATGCCTAGTTCAATATTTGACAAATACTTGGCTACACTGTTTAATGAATTAAATGGAAAAGTGTAAGCTCCGTTCTATTATCTTTGTCACCTCTCTATGAAGATGCAAATGGTTTAGGGTCTACACTAAAGAGACCTTAATTGGGTTAAGGCTGGAGGGAGAAGCCTGGGGTTTTACCACACCATCTTGGTGAAGGGTTCCACAGTCCTACTGTTCTCATAGAAACAGCAGGTCTCCCCATCACCACGTGAAACCAGCTACCTTCATCTTCTACGAAGTTTCTTTGATTTTGAGCAAGTTGAGTTGTGGGATTCCACAAGGCTTGAGGTAGAGGTAATCATTTCAAATTAGTGAATTTAAAAAATTTCCCTGGAGCAGAACATATTGTAAAATCATGACCAACCAGCAGATAGGCTGTAATAGTTAATGCTGATCTCTTTGTTAATATTCTGTTTTATGGAGTCTCCAACCCTTGCCCATTGCATGGGACAATTATTACAAACTAAGGAATTTTCTCTACTGATTGAATCTCAAGTCTACATGCAGACTATGAATATTTACTCAAGGATTGGCACTAATGAAAGAAAACAAATAGTAACGTCATTTTCTTTTTATCATGTCAGTAGAAGATAGCAAGACTGCATGTCTTTCAGTTATTACGGACTTAGGAAAACAAGAAGCCATTTTTATAGGTTGACGTTTGCTTTTCCCAGATCCTCTTGACACTGGCACAAAGTGAAAGGAACGCCACACAGATATGTTTTCAGTGTTGTCCTTGCTCTCTAAGAACTGTGCATTCATGTCCAGGGAGACCACAAGGAAACTCATACAGCTCTTTGAGACAGTACAAGTAACAAAAAGAGTCCTCATGACCATTACGTAATTATCTGATTTCACAAAAAATTTAATTGTCTCTGTTTGTGGAGAGCGTTTAGCAGCAGACGGGACTAATACAAAACGACGGGCGTGCTAGAACCAATCCAGGCAGACATGCCTCCAAGTAGAACTCTCTTGAGGGATCCCAAATCTACATGGGCTATGTTTTTCTTTTTAGTTTATTTTGTGCATTAATGTATTTTTACATATATTTACGTAGCATCTACTTATGCAATGCAGAGTCCTAGGGGTGATGGATAAGACATGACACATTCTTTTTTAAAAAAATTAATTAATTTATTTTATGTATATGAGTACATTGTAGCTATCTTCAGACGCACCAGAAGAGGGCATCGGATCCCATTACAGATGGTTGTGAGCCACCATGTGGTTGCTGGGAACTGAACTCAGGACCTCTGGAAGAGCAGTCAGTGCTCTTAACCACTGAGCCATCTCTCCTAACATCATTTTTTATTATGTCAGTGACTCAAAGACAAACAGACCAAGACAAGGGATGACTTTTTAAAAAGGATTAGTGGGTTGGAGAGATGGCTCAGTGGTTAAGAGCACTGGCTGCTCTTCCAGAGGTCCTGAGTTCAATTCCAAGCAACCACATGGTGACTCACAACCATCTGTAATGGGCTCTGATGCCCTCTTCTGGTGTGTCTGAAGACAGCTGCAGTGTACTCATATACATTAAATAAATAAATAAAAATCTTTAATGAAGAAGGATTCATTTTAAGTGTGTGTGTGTGTGTGTGTGTGTGTGTGTGTGTGTGTGGTGTGTTTTGTTATATGCACATGAGTGTGTAAGTGATACCACAGAGGTCAAGGCTGTCAGAACCCTCTGAAGCTGGGGTTACAGGTAAGGTTGTAAGCCATCTAACACGTGTGCTGGGACTCAAACCTGGGTCCTCTATGAGCACAGTAAGAGCTCTTAACCTCTAAGCCACATTTCCAGCCATAATGGGCAGCTTTAAATATAGAGATCGGAAAAGAAGCAACCGAAGAAGATGCTTGGACAAAGCATATGCAGGCGATGTGGGCTTCCGGGGAGGAGGTTCAGACGGGAAGAATTTATCACGAACAAAGGCTGGTACTTGAGGACTCTTGGTATTGCTCTTCGAGGTTTATTTATTTATTTTTGTTTTATAGGTGTGGGTGTTTTTATCTATTTGTAGGTGTGCATGGAAGCTAGAAAGGGTATCAGAGCTCATGGAACTGGAGTTGTGGATGGTTGTTAGCTGCCATGTGGCTGCTGGGAATTGAACCTGGGTCTTCTGGAAGTGCAGCCAAAGGCTCTTAACTGCTGAGCCATCTTTTCAGCCTGGATTCTCAGTATTGTTGAGGAAGGTTAATGGCAGTTGGAAGGCTGAAGGGCTATGGAATGTCAGAGGGTGAATTTCAAACAGCCGCCAGAGGTCTAAGTGTACAGGGCTGGGGTAGTTGTGATGACATGTTCTGTGTGAATAGAAACTTCTGGAAGGTTCTGAGAAATGGAATAAAATTTAAACAACTATTTTAATAATGCAGTAAATGCAAGATGAACAATAGGATATGGACAGATAAGAATGGAAGTGAGCCAGTTGGAAACCATTGCTGAGTTCATACAATATCATAGAGATAGAAGGTAAATATACAGGGGCCCTTTTCCGTGTCCTGTGGGAGTAGCCTTCTTAGGCCTTTACACATGTGTGCACTGGTGCTTAAATTATAACTGGACCATGTTATTTTAAATAGCAAAGGACAAGAAACCAAATAGTAACATTAAACGAGGAAATTATTAATTCTATTAATTCATACCATGGATAATTATGAAAGTATTTAAAAGGAAATAAATTTAAACTAACAAGTTTAGTACTTTTAGTTACATGAATTTCAGCGTGAAGACGTAGACAGAGATGGATGTTAGATATTGAAATCGTACACTGTTATTGCATCAGAACCTAGCTGACATTTTACATCCATGTGTGTTTATTTTATGAAAGTCAGTGCGCCAACATTTGGTGCGTGTGTGCGCGCTTGTGATTGCTAAATCATCTCAGTGAATTGCTCCTTTTATTTATGTATAGCGTCTTGCTTTATCTCTTTTGGCTAACATAACACATTTCAAGAAATGCTTTGCATATTGGAGTGAATTATTCTCTCTCCTTGAAAACTGGATTATGCCAATTATGTTCATGGAGGTGTGCTGTTGGATTTGGGAGCTCTTGTCTTTCTCATCTTCTGTGCTGGTGCTGAGCCAGTACTGGACAGATTACGGGTGTCCGTCAGAGTGGTTTTCACTTAGTTGTTTTCCTTCTTTGCACATGTGAGCCCTCTGCTGGCCACATTTGGCTCTGCAGCCTGTGAACTGGGTAGGTTCATCCTTTCAAGATTCCTGAACTCACACTCTCCCCGGAGTAGTAAATGTTCCCGCAAGGGGTGTCTCTCAAGCACTTTGGTAGTAAGAAAAGTAACCATAACTCTGAAATCTGTTCAGGGAGATGATATGTTTTCATACTTTGACGCTCCCGCCCCCCCCCCGCCCGAATATTAATCACACTCCTGAAGGGATGCATCTATAGATCAAGTATGTTGGTGACTTTTCTGAGCTCTGAAGGCAACATTGCTACTCCAGAGGCCGAGGCCGATGCACTCACTGACTTCAGGCTCAAAGCTATTGGACTTTATGGTTACTTCCCGTCTCTGACCATCAAAGATGAGACTATGCTATTTCCTGCCTGAGTTGAGCCTTCTAAAACCTGCACACTTTGGCTTCCCAGCATGCTCTCTTGCTCTCCACAACTACCTCCCTGGACATGTCCTTAACCCTGAAGCTGCAGCAGGTGGTCTGACCTGTTGTTGCTGCCTGTTCCGAGGACTGCAGGGCTGTTCAGTTTTTGATAATAAGTTCTCATTCGAGATAGTAGTGTCTGGCTGCTGCTCTCTGAGTCATATAGCGCCAGCCATACAAAGAATTGCTATCTTTAGACATCTTTAGAAAGCAGAGCCATTTAGATTCAGTTTCACCAATCTATGCAACTTGTTTTGAGGCTTGTGAGATTTGGGGACTTGTCCTGAGGGGAAGTTCCCCCATTTCTCACTTGGCTTACCTTTTGCAGGTAAGCCCCGCTTCTCTTCTCCCAAGGAGTGGCATGGCTGAAGTTGCGTTTTATTTATTGTTTTTTTTTTTTTTTTTCTTTTCTTTTACATCGTTTATTTGATTTTCTTTTCTTTTTTTTTATTTTTGAAACTTTATTTACAGTTCCAATGTTTCCCCTTTTCTGGGTCTCCTCTTTGGAAGCCCCCTATCCCCTCCCCATCCCTACCTCTATGAGGGAATTCCACCTCCCACCCACCCGCCCACCCATCCCCCTACTCCCACTTTGACATTCCCCTTTACTGGAGCCTCTAACACCCTCAGGCCCAAGGGCCTCTCCTCTCTCCCTGATGGCCATCAAGGTTGTCCTCTGCCTCATATGTGGTCTGAACCATGGGTCCATAGATGTGTATTCTTTGGTTGGTGGTCCAAACTTCAGG
>JAPYYD010007487.1:0-10234 GCA_028551405.1 Uromys caudimaculatus
AGCAGTTCCTGATGAGCTGTGGAGGTTGTCTTGGGCCCACTCCCGGCTTTTCCAAGCTGCTGGGAGGGTATCTTTGTCCCGGTGTTAATTTGCTATGGAGCCCTGTGGCCCAAGCTGAGGTCCCCGCTGCTGGCAGAAGTTCCTGTCCCTCAATCTCTGTGGCCTGCCGAAACCGGGTGGGATCGGTGAGCTCTGGGGCTTGTTTTGCCCCCACTCGGGACTTTTCCACGCTCCTGGGAGAGAAATTTTCTCCCGGCGCTGCTTGACTATGGAAATCTGGAGCCCCAAGCAGTAGTCTCCTGCCTCAGCCGCCCGCTGTTGGGATCCAGGGGGTTTCTATGCCCGCCTACCTCGGTCCCTGTGTCTCCCAGGTTCAGAGCAGTTCCTGGTGAGCTGTTGGAAGTTTTCTTCTATACCTATTATCCTTAGGTTTGGTCTACTCATTGTGTCCTGGATTTTCTGGATGTTTTGGGTTCGGTGTTTTTTGCATTTTACATTTTCTTTGAATATTGTGGCAATGTTGTCTATAGTATCATCTGTACCTGAGATTCTCTCTTCTATCTCTTGGATTCTGTTGTTGATGCTTGCATCTATTGCTCCTGATCTCTTTCCTAGGGTTTCTATCTCCAGGGTTGTCTCCCATTGTGATTTCTTTATTGTTTCTATTTCCATTTTTACGTACTGGATGGTTTTGTTCATTTCCTTTGCCTGTTTGATTGTTTTGTCCCCTGTATTTCCTCTTTAAGGGCTTCTTGCTGCTTACTTGTGTTCACTTGTATTTCTTTATCAGAGTTATTTATTTCCTTCTTAAAGTCTTCTATCATCATCATGAGAAGTGATTTTAAATCTAAGTCTTCCTTTTCTGGTGTGTTGGGGTATCCAGGGCTCACTGTGGTGGGAGAACTGGGTTCTGATGATGCCAAGTTGCCTTGGTTTCTGTTCCTTATATTCTTGCCCTTGACTTTTGCCATCTGGTTATCTCTTGTGTTAGATGGACTTGCTCCCTCTGACTGTGGTTTGTCCCCTCTGCAAGCCTTTTCTTTGCTACTCCTTGGAGACCAGCTCTCTGAGAGAGGAATTTGTGTTTGGGGAGCTGTGGTACAGGGTCAGCTCTAGGGTGCAGAAAGAAACCAGAATGATCCTGTCCCCAGCTGTTCCTTGGTTCCTGTGTCCTGATGGCTCTTGCAGGGTCCCTCCTGATCAAGGAATTTGAACAGTAGTAGTCATCTTCCTGTTCTCAAAGGTGTGTAGGCACTCTTGGGAGGCCAGCTCTCTCCTTGCACTGAGTATGGAGCCCTGTGTCATGGGATTAGCTCCCTGGCCTCAGAAGGAAATCAGAAGGCCACTCCTCAGTCCCTGTGTCTTGAAGGTTCTTGGTCAGTTTTTCTGAGCAGAGTTGCTGGCCTTACCCCTAATCACAGGCTTGTCCACACTCCTGGGAGGGTAGCTCTTTATGGACCCACGTAGAAGAGACCACAGGCATAAACTGGAAGGCTCCTGTCCCAGGCTCTTCCTTTTTTTCCAGTGTTCTGCAGCTTCCGGGCAGTCCTGCTGGGCAGTGGCACCCTTCTTACCTCTTCTCACTTGCTTGTCCACACTTCCTGGATGCTAGCCTTCTCCCTGCTCTATTTGGTTATGGAGCTCTGTGGCACAGACTGGGGTCCCCAGCCACAGAAGGAGATCGGAAGGCTGCTGTCCCAGGTTGTTTGTAGGTCCCTATGTCCTGGAGGTTCCAGGCCCTGCCACCATCTCTTGATACTGTTTCATGGCATGTATGGGCCCAGAGAGTATCTTCATGTTCTATATTGGGACGCTGCTTGCACATCGTTCCAGGAGTTAGCTTCCTGCTTAATCTGACAACAGTATTCTACAGTAACACCACAAAGGATCCTATAGCATCTACTGGCTGGTTAGTGCCCCGTATACACCATCTTTGCCCTATAAGCATGAAAGTTACATGCATAGTGTGAAGCATGAGCCAGCATGCCCCATGGCACAGTCTGAGTGCCACTGTAGAGGATGACATTCGAGCCTTCTATGTGTACTCATGGCACCACCTAGTTCCCATAGACATTCATGCAAACTTGTATTCTCTTTTATACACAGAAACAAATGTGTTCACATTCTTTCTCTCAAACACACATGCATATTCTTACACAAACATACAAATTTTCTCTGGCTAACATGCATGCACATATACAAAGGCTTTTTATTTTATTTCATTTTTTATTTTGTTTTTATTTTTTCAAACAGGTTTTCTCTGTATTGCCATGGGTGTTTTGGATCTCATTCTATAGACCAGACTGTCCATGAACTCAGAGATCTGCCTGCCTCTGTCTCCCAAGAGCTGGGATTAGAGGTATGAACCACCAACAGGCTTTCAAAAGTTTTCAACAGAAAAATTAGAGAACATGTGGCCAGTGATGTACTATTTCCATGTATAGAAGGACATTTTGCCTGACTAAGGTTTCTACAATTTAGCACATTAAAAAGTATTTTAGAGACCATGAAATACTGAGTCTGGCCCGGAGTAGAACAAACATGATATTCATGAACCTTTTATTTTCCAATTTAGTCTTTCATAGCTACATCTGAGAATCAAACATTAACATGAAGCATGAACAACAGAGTTAAAAGTATATACATACTATTTTCTCTATTTTAACTTAAAACTACTTGATTGTTTCTAAGATATACAAATCAAAACCTGTTTCTTAGATATGTATAGGAACAAAGACAAACCAAATCCTGACTAGTAATATATTCTGAGGTGGAGTTTCCTGTGTATGAGCTTCGATGGGTTGTGGATACTCTATTGAAAGTTGTTTCACAGTTCTGTCTGGGAAGGAAGCATGAGAATCAGTGAACTTTGCTATTTGAGCACCAGATGCTCAGTTCTGTGTGCATCAACCCCTCTCAATCAGATGGTAAGACATGCTAACTCCTTTCCAGAGACTTGGAAGGAATTTTCACATTCTTTGTGATGTGTGCACAAGTGGTGCTGCTCTTATTGGCCTCCACCCCATTTCTTGCTCTTTTGCAAACACATGTAAAGACATGGGAGTCAAAGTATACCACTGTTTTCCAGGAGCTTTCCCATAGAATGTGATAAGAAAAACCATGGTTATTGAAGCCTGCAAAGTAGATCTCCCACATATTGTAAGATGGATCATTTCTGAAAGCTAAAAAATTAACCTTTGAGTTTTTGTTCTGTCTTCTTCACACTGTGTGTGTGTGCATGCACACATCTATGTAAATGCATGTGTGTGTTTGTGTGTGTATGTGTGTGTGTGTGTGTGTGTGTGTGTGTGTGTGTGTCTAGGTACAGGTGTGTGTGTGTTTATGTGTGTTCCAAAGCACTCAAATGTATTTACTTGCATATATTGTGTGAGTAAGACACGTCTGTCAGCTGTCTTCCTCTTTCAGTCTTAACATTATTTTGTTGACAAACTCTCCTAGAACCTGGATCCTGCCCATTAGGTTCATCTATCTGCACAGAGAGCATATAGGATCTGTTTCCATGTTCCCAGATTTCAGATTATAGGCAGGCCAATGTGTCATGCCAGTGTTTAATGAACTTTCAGGAAGTCTGAGTTCAGGTTCTCATGCTTGTTTGACAAGCGTTTTGGCTGAGGATTTTTGCCCTTTGCCACTAAGATGGAGGTTAGTGTTGGAAGCAGGTTTCATTGTTACATACTCATCACATTTTCCTTGAGTCTATTTTAGTACAGAGAAAAGGTTGGCCATTGATCCTAAGTGACTAATCCCATATACAGATCTGTACAATAAGGATTAACAACTGGTGTCAGAGTGTGATCTCTGTGGTGTCAAGTCTGTAGGACTCATGAGAACCTGCAACCTATGCAACTACTGGAAAAATGTATATGCACATATACCTCCTCGAGATGCATGCATTCACATATGCATACCCCTACCCACACACATATTGTTCTGTCTAGTATTCTAGGAATCTGATTAGCTGGCAAAAATATTTCTATTTTGACTTGTGCCAAGATCTAAATAAAGGATTTGCCGATTGAAGGGAGTAGGTAAGTGACCATGTCCTCTCCTGAGCAAATGGTCCATAGTGGATGGGACTTATATGAATGGAGTTATTGAGCTAAGTGTTAGGTCATATTTGGGTGTCTTACCAATTCTGTCTTTAGGGGCTCCAATGAGTATTTTTTTTGCAGGAACTGAATTTGGTCTTATTGCCTAAACATTGGCAGCTTTTGTGAGAAGATGAACTATTATGTGACTCAGTTACTCATCTTCTTGGTACTTAGTCTGATTCATCCCCAAAGCATGTTCCACTACACTCAAGATCTGGGCTGTAAGAAGCTTTCATTTCCTGCTTAAAAATTTCTAAAATCAAGCAATTCAGAGACAAAATACTCATGAACCATCATGGTCCTTTACAGTGGTGTATTACTGTGGTACACCTTGACAGACCATGGGAGTCAGGGCCTGTCAGTCGTGGACACTGAATGTCTCATCTATTTCCGTTTCCAAGGGCCTGTGGCATGACAATGCTAACTGGCTGTGAGAGTGATTAGAGTCCCATTTCCACATATGGACTGTCTACTGGTAGTTTTGTGTGTTCTGTCTCTCATGAGGAATATTGGTGTGTGCTTATGTGTTCATTTTCTGAGAGTTATGGTCAGTACCTGACCTATGCTGACCTTATAAAGCAGGTATGAATTATCCAACATGGATGCTGTCAGAGGAATTTGGGTCATTGCCAAGAGCACCACAAAGTAACCTGTGTGGGTTCTACAGAGTGAATTCTGAACATTTTCAGTGATGTTACCAAGCAGGTCCCCATGAGATGAGAGACATGGGCAAGATTTCTCTTTTGTGAAAAGGCAAAATCTAAGTGGGACTCTTTCCAATAGTCAGCACCCATTGAGATGCTACCTCTAGCGGTTCCTTTACCAAGCCCACAGAATTCTTACGACAAGCCTACATCCTCTGCAAAGAACTGCATGCACATGGTCACACATACTCAGATGCTACCAAAAGGCAGATACAAAGCATGTTTATTTTGACTACTCTATCATAGGACCCATTGATACCTAATGGCTTGAAGTCTTATGGTCAGAATAGTAGCCTGCTGTCAACTACAACAGACTAGATACTGTCTGTCCACGGCTCTCTTCTGCCACTCTGTTTCCCATTACACTTTAGCAAAGTAAGGCAATGATATCTTTCTTGCTGAGGAGGGAATGCTGGCACAAGCCACCTGATGTTTCACATTTCTTCACTTAAGATGATGCCACATCTAGACTAGGCTTCAGAAAGTCCTCTTTTACCATAAAGAGATGCTTAGTGGACTCAAGCTTACCCTCAGGAGCATGATGTACACAGATGTGGTCCCTGGAGTTCCTATCATGTAGACATACCTTAGTGACTATGGGAGCTGTATCCTACATGTGATGTGCCCTGATGAAGAGCTCAGTTACCACACTTAACAGTGTTTTTAAGTGCACAAGTGGCTGACATCTACAGCTCCATGGTGACCCAGCTTTTCTTTTAATCCTGACTCCTCTGGTAGGCAGGCACTGTCCAGAAAGTCATCCCATGGCTGTCAGCATTTCTTTTTGATCTTTGGCCTCAGAACCAGGAAGGCCTACTTACCTTGCCACATTTGAGAAGGACATTGGTAAAAATTAATCAGTGAAAGTTGGTGAACCCATTTGTGATATGGGAAAAATGATACAAAGAGTTAGGATCAATAAATGGTGTGGGGACACGAGAAACCTGGATGAAGGGGGCTGTAAGGATAAAGGTGCACATGTTAGCAGATCATCCAAAGGCTCTGCCTGTCACAAGAAGCTGGGTCTTCTCTTACCGATCAGGTTTTCCTTCTGTTCTTCCCAAAACAGGTGGTGTAGATTGGGGGTTCCAAGTATATCAGGGACAATTTTAAGTCTTAGTACTTTGTGGGCAATCAAGAGCTACTAAAAGATTCAAGAGGAAGAAAATGCAGGGAGTGCCTAATATAGATTATTTTCTAGCATTTTTCATGAGGAATGCTTGTGATGTCATCACAAGCAACCAATGTGGGAAACAATGGCTTGACAGTGTTTTTCTCTTTTTTTTCTCAGTTTCTGTACCACAAAGAGTGTCCTGGTTATTTTTCTCATAGCTGTCACCAAATCCCAAAGCAGAATAACCTCAAGAAAATAAGAGTTTGATTTTGCACAGGTTTTCAAGAGACACAGAAGCCATAGTGGGGTGCACATGCATTTCCTTATAGAGCTTGGTAGATATGTTGCTGGTGCTGAATTAGAAGTATTCCATCCTCTAGAGATACAATTCCTCTAGCAAACTCTACCTCCATGTGTTCCACAAATCCCCATCCTAGAAATGAATCGCTCAAAATATCGGAGATACTTTTAACAAAACCTCTGTGGGACATTGAATGAGAAAAGTATCATCTACAATCATGGCAATTTATACAAGTGTACACTAGTCTGCACAGTTTGGGTAACAGATATAGTGTCTAGCCTTGGTGGAAGAAGTCCATCACTGGGGGTGTCATTGAGATGAAGAAGTCTAGGTTTTATTTGATGCCTCTCCTTCCTGCTTCAGTTTGAGGATGTGGTGCTCTCAAGTTGTCTTCTTTTGCCTTCAAGGTTCCAGCTAACTGCCATGCTTATGCCCTACCACAATGGGCCCTTAACCCTCCAAAAATAAGTCAGCCAATTCTCTTTTTCCCTTAAGATTTCATGTTTATGAGCTTTTATCACACACACACACACACACACACACACACACACACAGAGAGAGAGAGAGAGAGAGAGAGAGAGAGAAAGAGAGAATAGTTACCACTATGCACACCCTTAGAGGGCTGCTACCCATCTCTACTCCACCTGTGTTGTATAGAAATCAAGGCAGATTTATTGCTGTCACACAGTCACACGTTGCCTGGGTCTCTCCCGCATGCCTCCTCCAGAGAAACAATGATCCATTCAAGTAATCTCAATTCCTCTGTTATGCAGCATAGGTCTCATGTGAACCAAGCCTGATTCCTGGTGACACAAGATTTCTTCTTCCCTTAGAAATCTTGAAGTCCATAAAGACCTCTTTTGTCTGATTGGAATAAAACTGTCTACTTCAGGCTGTCAGTGAGGGGTCATTATTACTAAAGGCAAATGCCTGGAAGGAAGATATCTCCTACTCTAAATCTCTCATCTTTACCCCACTCACCCAGAAAAGAAACACTTACAAAAGTGGAAATACAAGAATCAATGGAAAATGTAAAATTTCAAATAATACATCTAGGCATTGCAATCTGAAAGAACCAATAGATCAACAAAGTCTTGTATTGTGACCAGAGAAATTCACAGATGAATCAAGAAGTCTAAAAAACGAACAGCAATGATCCATAAGCATTTCAGCAGTCCATAAAACTGAGGGAAGGGACATTTTCAAACTCTTTGCAAAAAACAAGAGTTAACCTTACTCACCAATCAGGTGAAGATACCTTGAAAAAGTCAAGTGTCTGAGAATGTCTTTGACTATCAAATGAGAAATTCCTTATATTAGAGTACTTCATGTCCAATAACATATTTAAAAAGACCATCCTTTGAGATGCTTTCACTAGGTACACAAGTATCATTCTATATACATAAATTGACAAAGAGCACAGCATACACACATCTATAGAGGATTGTCAGTCATGAAAAGCAATGAAATGCCATTGCCAAGTACAAACATGGACCTGTAGGGTTTTACTACTAACATGCCAATTCCACAAGCACTGTTATCATTTTTGCCTATCACAGGTCATATTAAGAAATGAGGATGGATCTTTCTATCCTGAAATATTGCTTAGGTGAAGCAGGTTGGAAATGACAACAGAGCATGTGGATGGGATCACAGAGCACTGTAGGTAGGAATGGGAAATCATGATCATGTTTCTCAGTCTATACATACATACCTTACCAGTTCAGGAAAAAAAAACCCAAGGACAAAGTCAACATTTACAAAGCAATAAGTCTGATACCCGGAAAGTCTCAGTCACTGAAGGAATAGAAAATATAGCCAAAGGATGAAACCAAAACCAATATTGTCAAAAAATTCAGTCAATAAATGTCGAAAACCAAATGCCAGACTGAAAACATAGGTAGCTCACTGTGTCGGGATACAACACTTTGTGATAACTCAAGTTTATGAGAATCATTTGAGGCAAACTCCTCATCCACCAAACAACTGATTTCTGCAGATTAAGGACAAAACCCAGTTCTCAGTGGGGCCTTTTATAGACTGGTAGCTACCATTCATCACAATGACCACTTGTGATGTCACATGCAATATTCAATCAATGGGCCCAAGAAGGCTCAGCAAAACCCAGCATAGTTCTCTCTCTCTCTCTTTCTCTCTCTCTCTCTCTCTCTCTCTCTCTCTCTCTCTCTCTCTCTCTCTCATTTCTTTCTTTGATTGATTGTTTGACTCTTTTACCTTATTTCTAGAGATCCATATGAAGTCCTTTCCTGTCTGTGATGAAATCACTGGAAAGGCTATCCTGGATAATAAAAGAACTTCTTAAGAATCATCACCCATGATTTCAAAATTTAGTGGAGAGCAATAGTAATAAAAACTACATGGTTGGCATAAAAACAGACACACTGATAAATGAAATGAAATTGAAGACCCCAAAGTAAATTCAAATACCTGGTTTTTGATAAAGAAGCTAGAAATATAAAATGGAAAAAAGAAAGCATCTTCAACAAATGGTACTGATCTATGTTGATGGCTACATGTAGAAGAATGAATACAAACAAATCCATTATTTTATATCACCCTGCACAAAACTAAAATTCATGTGGATCAAAGCCCTCAAAATAAAACCAGATACACTGAATCTGATAGAATAGAATGTAGTAAATTGTCTTGAACTCATTGATCCAGGAGACAACTTCCTGAACAGGACACCAGTAGCTCAGACACTAAAATCGTCAATTAATAAATGGGACCTCATGAAATAAAAAAGTTTCTGTAAGTCAAAGCACAAGGTCAAAAGGACAAAATGGCAGTGTACAGAAGGGGTAAATATTTTCAACAATATCTGACAGAAGGCTGGTATCCAAAACATAAAGTAAATCAAGAAATTGGAAATCAACAACCAAATAATTCAATTAAAAATGGCTCAGGCACTAAGATCAAGAATTGATAAATAGAACATCATGAAATTGGAAAGCTTGACTCAGGCACAAAGATCAAGAATTGATAAATGGAACATCATGAAATTGGAAAGCTTGGCTCAGGCACTAAGATCAATAATTGATAAATGGAACATCATGAAATTGGAAAGCTTATGTAAGGCAAAGGACATAGTCAATAGGACAAGTCGGCAACCTACAGATTGGGAAAGTCTTCACTAACTCCATATCTGATAGAAGGCTACTATCCAAAATATATAAAGAACTGAAGAAGCTAACTACGAAGAAACCAAACAACCCAATAAAAAATGGGGTATAGACTCCATGATGCCCAAGGATGCCTTCTAAGCCTGAATTTTTGGTGGACACTCGAAACGAAGTAGTTCCATATCTTCTGGCCTTGTAGAGGCAGTACGGCATCCTCCACTTGGCACATGCCAGTGGCCATCAGTGCAGGGCCTCTTCTCATGGCTTGCCATTTCCTGGAAACCCACAGTCTGCAGGGGACATTTGTTCCTGGACTTCCTTGTTCAATACACCTACCTGAGCCCACCATATACATCCATTTCTCCTTACTCATATAGAGGAGGTTTCTCAGCACACCTTTCTCTCTCTACAGGACCTCTTATTTCCCCTTTCCCATCTACATAGCCTTTCTGTTTATCCTTCCCCTTTCTCCCTCTGTCTAACTCCCAGCTTCACTTGGTCTTTAAGGGTTACTGCCCTTCTTCCAAAGAACTGTCAGAAAGCAGTTTGTGTATAATGAATTGATCAAAGTGAAATGATATCTAAGAACTATGTGCAAGTCTGTTCTGTTTCCAGAGGCAGCTGTATATCAAAACTGGGGAAGTAGACCTTCATTGGGTCAGTGCTACCTGTGACTACTGTGAGGTTCAGCAAGCAATGCAGGTACTGCAGTGAGGTGAAGGGCTGTCAGCATGGTAGTTGAGACTCTATACTTGGAGGATGGATGCTGTGACCTGTAGTCCTCACATATTTTCACACAGCATCTCAGATTTCTATTCCTGGGTCTCTCCTGTTGCAGCATACAACACCTCTGTTCTTGA
>JAPYYD010007488.1:0-10232 GCA_028551405.1 Uromys caudimaculatus
TTCCTAAGATGACAAAATCTTCACCCTTGGAAGGAGCCACCCTAATTTTTACGGATGGGTCCTCCTCGGGTATTGCAGCCATTAATATTAATGGACAGGTTTCTTCCTTTCAGACTGGGCTTTCCTCAGCACAGTTGGTTGAACTTCAAGCTGTTATTAGGGTCTTTAGAGAAGTGTCTGGACCATTTAATTTGTTTACAGACAGTGCATATGTTGCCTTTTCTGTACCATTGCTAGAAACTGTGCCTTTTATCAAACCTCAAACCAGGGCAGCTCCTTTCTTTGTGCAGCTTCAAAGATTGATTCAAGAAAGACAATGCCCCTTTTACATTGGACATATTCGAGCACATTCTGATTTACCTGGGCCCCTTTCTGAGGGAAATTCTTTGGCAGTTAGAGCCACCCAAGTTTTTGCTGCTTTACAACCTGATGCTTCCTTTATTAAGGCCCAAGAAGCACATCGATTACATCATCTTAATGCACGCTCTTTACGGCTCAAATATTTGATCTCCAGAGAACAAGCCTGACAGATTGTTAAAGAATGCAAGAATTGCATGTCCCTGTTGCCTGAACCCCATTTGGGAGTAAATCCCAAGGGCATAGTTCCAGGTCAAATTTGGCAAATGGACGTCACCCATTATTCTCCGTTTGGCAAACTTAAGTATATACATGTCTCAATTGATACCTTTAGTGGCTTCATCTTTGCCTCTGCACAAAATGGAGAAGCCACCAGGCATGTGATTCAGCATCTGGGGGGATGGCGGCTCCCAACAGATAAGGATCAATGTTGCCCTTGTCCTTTTTGCTGAACCTGAAAACACAACAGTAGATGACAAGCTAACAAGTGGTAAAAGCATAAGACCTACCATGTGAAGTTGACTTTTGACATCTAATCAGTACACATAGGTAGTTTGGGAGAGATTCATTGAACTTCTCCTTGCAGGTTTTTGGATCTGAAAATTTTACACTCAAGGTCCTTTCCATTCCCCTTTCCTTGTAAGAGTCTCCATATGGTTGAAATATGATAAATACTATTTTTGAAAAATACATTCTTTTGAGGACACACAGTAGTATAATAGTGGTGCTATGGGGTAAGAGGAACCAACCATTTTCTGGTTGGATTGGAGATCCAAATCACAGAGAAAATTAATGCCTGGTACTATAAATATGGTCAAAATCCCATGGCTACAGACATCATAGGCACTACTTGATAATATTTTGCTAAATGGACAAGGTATCAAAAAAATCTTCTAAATATTTATGTTTACACAAAAAATAGTGCTAATCTGACCTTTGGTCAGAAAGACTTCAAGTTGCAATGGGAGACATTTAACACAAAACTTATGACTGGTCATAGTGTTGAGAATTAGCACTTGTAGAGTTCTCAGCCCCTCTGAAGCTCAGGAAACATGACAGAAGAAAGGTCAGAATGAATGTAAAAGCCACTGAATGGAATGGGTTCTGTGAAGTACTATCTTCTGGACATGACACATACATCATTGCACTCATTAACTCAGGGCAGCTGTAAATACCTATACAACACTAGACACATTATCAATTCATCATGAGTAGGGATGGGAGTTCATGAAATGCCACCCCTGTAAAGTTGTGTTGGCAAGAAGGAAGATGTTTTTCTTCAGTGGTGCAACCACTGGAGAGTTGACCATTCTCCATTTATGCTTATGCAAGCAACCCAAAGTAAACTCACAAGCAACCAAAAAAACCAACATAAAATTAGGCGGAAGACTTATTGAAAATAGACAGAAATTCCACATCAGTGGGTAGGAGAAGAGACAAGGCAGTGTGAGGTGAAAATAACCAGAATTCATTATCCATTCATGTGACTTTCAAAAATTAAAAGGGACAAGAAAGGAACTACATCCTGAAACACTAAAAATCCATTCAGGATAATGCTGTATTCCATCTCTGAAAAGCACATTTCATTTGGAATGCAAGAAATGTGGGTTCCTGTCCCACATTTAAGTGGGTCATTAATGACTTGAGGAAGAAGGAGGAAAACACTCTGTATTTAAATGGTCATATTTCCTTCCTATCTCACTTCCACTCTCCTCTCCTTTCTCCCCTTTCACTGCTATTCTCCTCACAGAATGCAAGTGGATGTAAAATCATACTTAGAATATCTTCCTATAAGCGATATCATAGCATACACAGGCTAGAGTGGGTTCATGCTCCTGGGGTTCTGGTACCTTTCAGGGCAGAATTCCTCAGGCTCTGGCCAGTGCTGTGGGTCATGGTGAAGAGCATAAGATGGATTCATCACTACTGACCCTCTGGGGATAAACACACCATTGATTTCAACATCATTTTTACATGCTCTCTGAAGTCTATTACTAACTGGATTTAATCTGAGGGTTTCATTCAACACCATATCCAGGTATTCTATTTCCATCACAATATCATAGGTAGGAGGTGCCTGGAAAGAAAGAAGAATATTTGTACCAGGATTGTTGATTAACTTTCAACTGTGTCTAGTGTTGAATTCTCAGCATTCCCAATGTCAAGTGCAGCAGCTCAAAGGACCTTTGTTAGTACTTACAATACATTTTAAAGGTTATAAAAATTGCTTTATTTCATATATATATAGATCTTTGCTTACATATGTTTGAATACACTGTATGAGCACAATTCCAACAGAAGCCAAAAGAGGCCACCAGATTTCCTGTAACTACATTTAGAACAGTTGTGAGCTGCCATTTTCACGCAGGGACTCAAACATGAATGGATCTGATGGAAGAATAGCAAGTGCTCTTATCTATTGTGCCAAGTCTCAAGCTCCTTACAAAGTGGAATAACTATCACTTTGTGCCTGGAAGATGCTCAATTAGTGAAATGTCTATCTACTATGCAAGCCTGAGAATGAAGAGTTCAGATACAAATCATTTCTAAAGCCTCACACAATGGAACCCATCTAAAATCCCAGGAGCAGGTAGACTGAGACAGGGCATGCCTGGTTCTCATTGGCTAGACAACCTAACCTAATTGATAAGCTCCAGGTTTAGTAAGAGAACCTGTATCATAAAATATAGTGGAGAGTGATTTAGAAATATATGCAGAATAAGTCTATGACCTATAAACACACAGATACAAAAACACATGTGCACACTGAGAGAGAGAAGGAGGAATTTGGCTCATGATTTAGACACCAAGGCTCACACCTTGGCTTCTTCTCCTATAACTATAAATAGATAGGAGGAATCATGGCACAGAGATGAGGCAACCTATGCAGCTTAGTCAAGATCAAGGCTAGGCTCTTTCAGGAAAAGGACACAGCAGTTCCAGCAATATCATTGAACGATTCAGAGAGCTGTATGCTAAGTGCATATCTTTAACATCACACAGGTAGTGTTCATGTCGCTTACTTGGTACTGTTGTGGTCCTATATCACAGACATAGCAGACCCAGCCCTGTGTCACAACAACCTTCTGTTGCCATGAGAAAATTTATGGCCCATTTCTCCTTCTGTGTCCCATTTATGATAATTTCTAAACAGTGCTGGGAAAAGGCACTGCTTGTGCTCTGGTGACAAATTATCAAGGGATGTTCAGACATCTCACTGAGCAAAGGTACCTGCCACTGAACCTACCGACATGCTTTGGACCCTGAAAACTCATGTAGTAGAAAGAGAGAACAAATTCCTTCAGGTTGTACTTTGACCTCCACTCACATGCCGCAGCACACATGCCCACACACATATATAAACTCATATGCATACATAAGTCTGTACATGTGTCCATGCATATTTATATACATATATAACTACATACAAACATCCCAAAATGTTTTTAAAAATCACCATAGTTGGAAAGATGGCTCAGAGGTGTGAATATATACTCACACTCATACTCACTCACAGACACATTGACATACACCCAAAATATATACACACCACACACACACAACATACACACACTAACCCTCACTCCCTCTCTTCTGTCTCTGTCTGTCTCTCTTTCTCTCTGCCTCTCTGTTTCTCTGTCTCTGTCTTTCTGTCTCTCTGTCTTTCTCTGTCTCTCTGTCTCTCTGTCTCTGTCTCTCTCTCTCTCTCTCTCTCTCTCTCTCACACACACACACACACACACACACAAAAGACTGCGGGTGACAAGAATATGTCCTTGTTGAGTCTTCTCCTATTCCCTCCTACACCAACTGCTCACCTTGTTGGGCAGAGCCCCGTCGATCTCTTCCTGAGATTTCTTCTGGATATCTGGGTGAGTGGCCAGGGAATACAGGACAATTGAAAGTGTGGTCCTGGTGCTTTCATAGCCAGCAAAAATAAAGCAAATTGACTGGGCTGTGATCTCCATGTCGGACAGGACTGGAAGTAAGAGAACATCACAGATAAGTCATGTCAGGATGGACCATCACGGAGGAAATGAGGAGAAAATCAAATGAGTCCCCATTTTCCTAGAGAGAGTATAGAGATGCCATCCAGCACTCTGAGGCTGTCATCACCATGACAACCACATGACACATCCAGAGAAGGAGAAGAACGCTTTGGGTAGGTTGTCTTAATATATCTGCTGTTCCTTATCATCCCCAGTGGGCTGCTTCAAGAAATGGACTTTCTTGTTTGTAAATGTTAATTTTATTTTGACTATTTCTGTATATGGAGGGTGCCATATATGTGGAGAGGGTGCCCATCCAGGTCTCAAGAAGTCCTCTGGACAAGCAGTTATAGAAGGTCCCTGCTGTAGCTTAGGATGGTTTTACTTTAATTTATTTATGTGTGTTTGTACAGTTGACAATTGAGGCCAGAGGATGACACTGGAGACCACAGGCAGTACATCATCTACTACCATGAATGCTCTGATTATGTTGTTGGTAAATTCTTTCTCCCAATTAGTGTAAGTACTTGCTACTAAACTGAAACTGGACAATAAAACCACAATCAGTGGCTATATTTAAAATTAGTATATATTTTAGCAATCAAAAATGAAACTGAAAGACTGAGAACATGCATCTCAGTAGATGGGGGTATGAAGCCTGGGTTCAGTCTCCAGCACTGCATAAACCAGGCATGGTAATGTCTGTATTCTGAGTTACACTGGAAGATTGACTGGAGAGAAGAGGGACAGAGCTGGATGAATTCTGCTTCTTGGAAACAAGGGGATCCGCCCCTCAAGGACTGAACCCTGACAGCTTCCCAGAAGCTCTTTTTGTTGTTACACAGAAGGCAAGTTTCGCAAGTCAATTTCCATACACCAAAACCTCTAATCTGATTGAGGGCTTATCTTGAAAGGCACATCACCTAAGCAGTTCTCAGCCATAGGAGACTTCCTTTTTTGCCAGGCATGCCTCCAGACTGTTATGCTAAGGCTCTGGGAAGACTTCCAAGAACACCATAAATTCTCAGATAACAGTCACTGAGAGAAGGCTACTTCGAAGCTGAGGTGCCATCCCTCCAGATTCATGCCAGATGCAATGGTTCTGCTAAAACTCTGCTGCATGGTAGCACATGCCTATAGTCTCAGCAGTTATAGGTCATTTTGAGGCATATCATGAATGTGGGTCAGATTTGGCTACATAGGAGCCTGTGTGAAATGGAGGAGGAAGCATAGAATTTGAAGTGGACGGAGAGTGAAGTCCCACATAGAGGAGTTGGAGAAGGTACTGAAGGAGCTGAGAGAGTCTGCAGCCCTATGGAGGGAGCAACAGTGTCAACTGGCCTGACCCCCCCCCCCCCGGCCTTTCTGGAGGTTGGACTACCAACCAAAGAATACACATGGAGGGACCGATGGTTCTGACCACATATGTGGCAGAGGAGGGCCTTGTTGGCCATCAGGGGGAATAGAGGCCCCAGTAAAGGGGAATGTCAAGGTGGGAATATGGGAGTGGGTGGGCAGGTGGGTTGGAGGTGGAATTCCCTCATAGAGATGGGGGAGGGGGAAGGGATAGGTGGTCTCCAAAGAGGAGACCTAGAAAGGGGGAAACATTCGAAATGTAAATAAAGTGTCAAAATATAAAAAATAAAAAATAAAGAAAAAATAAAAAAATTAAAAAAAAAAAGAATATCTGAGTTGGTCTTCAGGGACTTCAGGATAAGAGAGAATTGACTCCCCATATTGTCCTCTGACCTACAGCTACATGCACAACCATACACTGTTGTGCATGCTGCCACTAACCTTAATAAATTAAAAACATGAAATGTTTTACTTTGTTTACAAGAGTTAAATTCAAGGTCTACTATCATTTTTTCAATTTAATTCCAATGCTTCTAGAAGGCATCAGATCCCCTGGAGCTGTTAGTTACAGATAATTGTGAGCTACATGTGAATCTGGAGTTTCAAACCAATGGCTGAACCACTGAGACATGATCTCTCCAGCTCCTGCTTTTGATATCATTTTTATTTTCCAAATAATAACAGAATAGAGGTCTGAATATCACCTCAAACCCAAGGACCTGGTTTTAGGGAGGAACTTTGGGGATCACTCACTGGTACAAGAGCACCACACTGATTGCCAGGAACAACCAGGTTTCCAGTGAGAGAGCTGAAAACAGGTCCATCCCTGCTTCTCTGTCAGCAATTTACTCCTCTGTGTTCTCCCTCCGGCTGTGTGTGTGACCCTCCACAGGGCTTCACTTCTGCTCACTCTGCTGCACTGAGGACAGCCTGCAGTACTTATATGCTGGGAGGATGGGTGGCCCCAGGGAACCAGCCAGTAGATGGAGTACCTGCATCCCCTGGACTTTGGTACTCTCTTCCCCTAGACAGTTCATCGAATTAATCCACAGCCTATTTTGACCTCCTTTGAGCTATCATTCTGTGTGACATCAGTAAACAGCAGTGCTATATGGGTTCTTGGTTTCTACCAGAAATTCAAGCAAATTCAACAACATGAAATACCCTCTCACCAAGGCTGATTTCATTCATAAATACATGAAAGGAAGCAAAAATTGTGTCATCTTCACACCTTTACAGAATGTCTTTATCCTTCACGAAAAATACTGGAGCTGCCCAAGGACCTGGAACTCCCATGTGATATCTGAGAACCAAACACCAGTCCTCTAGAAGAGCAGCAAACCTGCTTAATCGCTGAGGCATCTCTCCAGCACCATGATGAATGTTTGTTTATTTTTGTTTGTTTGTTTATTTGTGAAAGTGGGGGGATGCTAGGAGTAGTGATAAGGATCAGTAGGTGGAGAGACAGCCAACTTAGCCGTTAAAAATTCTGACTCTGTCCCCAGCACCACATGATGGGTAGTACACTTGTGCAGTACCTGCACTCAGAAATCAGATGCAGGAGGATCAGAAATTCGAAGACAAAGTTCAAAGCTACATTGTGTGTTTGAGAACAGCCTGAGATATGGGAGAAAATGGCTCAAAAAAAAATTCCTCTAATGTATCTATCCATCAAAATTCAACACCTGACATCCCTTGACTCTGGTGCAAGTAAGTAAAAGACAGGCCCTGCCACTCACTGCTGCCTATTAAGAGAGGGAGGAATTGTACTGAGTGGTGAACCCACTGGTGACTGGTGACACATAGGCTCTAATGGATGAGTCCAAGCCCACATGGAATTGATGAAGTCTTCAGGACAGAAAACAAGTCATAAATATGGGAAGAAGATTTGCAGGGAAGAAGTGAAGCTGACAGGGTGGGGCAAGAGTGAGGGGAAAGTTTAACCACAGTGTAACCTACAGAGAGAGAGAGGACAGAGAAATTTAATAAAATAATAGCTACTGGAATGCAGCCAGCCACTGTCAAACATCAGGGGAAGCCAAAGCATTCTGTAGAAGAATGGGGGATAGGATTGAGCAAGATGGAAATGTCAAGAACACCACAAGAAGACTTACAAGGTCAACTAACCTGGAACACATTGGGCTCAGAAAGACTGAACCACCAACCAAAGAGCATGCAGGGACTGGACCGATAACCCCTAAACCTATGTAGCACATGTGCAGCTTGATCTTCATGAGGGCCCCCCAAAAATTGCAGTAGCGACTGTCTCTGGCTGTTGCCTGCCATGGATCCCCTCCCCCTAATTGGACTGCCTGGTTGCACCTCACTGGGAGAGAATGCACACAGTTCTGCAGAGACTTGGTGTCCCAGGGTAGACATGCAAGGAGAGGCTTCAATTCTCTGAGGAGAAGAGAAGGGTAACAGGGGAGGGATTTGTGGTTAAGCCTGGCAGGTAATCCTCTGAGAGTGTGGGGACAAAGTGGTGGACATTGCAGAAGATAAAAACTAAGCACTTCTTACATGTTCTGTGAATGTGTCTATGGAGTAAGACATAGGAAAGATGGAGAGAACTCTGTAGAAAGATAAGAAAGCTCAGAAATTAGTAAGGGATGGAAATGGCTGTATGCTTTTTGTACAAATGTTTTAAAAATTGCTTCATACCCATAAGGCTAATGTAGGGTAACAGCAATTGCATAACTTTTTAGATTTTGTCGAGAAGGTTTGATGAAATGTATGTAGACAGTTTTAGTTTCTAGATTTGAGTAGAGATAGCTTAGATCCTAGACACAAGAGGGAGGGAGAGAGGTATGTAGGGAGGGTGGAAGGGAGAGGCGAGGAGTGGGAGGGAGAGAGAAAGATATATTTTGTAGAATTAAAGAAAGAAGGAATATATTTGGTGCTGAGGCATGCTTTCCCCCTGAGGACCAGACACACGATGGTATAGTATAGAATAGAGTTTATTCAGGGCATGGGGAGGGGAGTTGAGAGGGTGATAGAGACAAAAAAAAGTCAGAGAGAGTAGAGGAATAGAGGCTGGACTTGAGCATGTGGAGAGAACATGGGAGTGCTGGGAATGGGGGGAAGAGGCAAGAGGACAGAGTGAGAGCAAGAAGGCAAGAGAGCAAGAGAGAGGAAGGGGCAAGCAGCCCCTTTTATAGTGAGTCAGGCATAGCTGTTTGTTGTGGGGCAGAGTTTTAGACAAAATGTTAACATACACACACACATGCAGAGATACAGGTGGGGTGGAGGGAGGCCCAGAGGTGGGTTTCAGGGAGTTAGCCCTCATCGGGGATGCTTTGACAAAGGAGTAAGTAAATTAAACTAAGCCATCTGCTCTTGCAATAGAGCTGGAAAACAAGGAACCAGAATTAGAGCTGCTATTTTCAGAGGAGGAAGATGAGGAGGAGGAGGAGGAGGAGGAGGAGGAGGAGGAGGAGGAGGGGGAGGAGGAAGAGGAGGAGGAGGAGGAGGAGGAAGAGAAGGAGGAGGAGGAGGAGGAGGAGGAGGAGGAAGAGAAGGAGGAGGAGGAGGAGAAGCAGACTCTAGATATGAGAGACTGAGCAGCCAGAAGAAGAGTCTCCTAGATATCATAGGGAGGGGAGATCTTTGCTGTTTGTTATCTTGGAAGAACTCGATGATCCAAGAACAAGTTAGTTACAGAGAAGTTACAGCAGCTGCAAACAGCTTTTACTTCACTGTCTGTGAAATGAAGAAAGTACAGGCACAACAGGCTCAAGGGGAGATCTTACGACCATCAGACTGGATTCCTAGGGCGAGAGCACCTCAAACCCCAGGAGTCATTGCTGGACTGGACCCCTTCTGGAGGTGGAGGTGGAGTGATCAGTTGGAGAAGTGGGTAGAAAACCTGGGAAACAGAGTTCTCAGAGGCTCTAATCTTCTTATATGTGACCTTGAAAGAGGCTACCAGGAAAGGCAGGGTCCAGATGAGTTGATTCAAGATATTGTGACAAACAGCAATCAGATTTATAGGGGATACTGAGGCAGTATTTCATAAGATGGATAAAGTTGAATTATTTTATTCAAATATCTAAATATTTTTAAATATATAATATAGTATTAAAGAAAAATTTTGTTTTAACCTTTATATCATTAATTTTTAAGTTTTATATCACATATCTATAACAATAATTAATGAATGTTCAGACATAAGTTATAAACTAATTCTATCATAAATTAATATATAAAATAAGTAGATATTTACAAAATAAAAATTTCTTAACAAGTTAGATACATAATAATATATATACTTTAAATCCACAAGGACAGGAAATTGTGTAATGGAGCTCTAAAAAAATCAGCTACATAAAATCTTTTTAAAGGGTGAGGTGAATACACCTTCAGCACAAACATTTATTTTAAATTTTTTAACCTTGGATGCCAAGGGACTCTCTGCTGCTCAACATCTATGGCATCCTATAACTCAGCAAACTTATGATGAGGTGAAATGGAAGGGCCTGCTTGCTAGCATATGGCATGGTCCTGATCCAGTGTTAATTTGGGAAAGAGGAC